>JAGSPU010000493.1:0-37717 GCA_019321725.1 Paulownia fortunei | reverse complement strand
TTTATATGAAGCAAATTAGTAGATTCAAAAGATTTGATTAAATGAAACATTTTTTCTTATTTTATACTTTAAAAGTATATACTAAATTTTCTAAATCCATACCCCAAATATAAATAATTAAAAAGGTAAAAATCAATTAAAATTGCATCATAAATTAAATTCCAATCTATTTAATAAGAATTCAATGTTTAAAAAGTAAAATATTTCAATTTTGTAATAAGACTTGAACATTTAAAAAGTAATAATATTTTAATATAGATAGTGTTAAATAAAATATACAATTACTTTTGTTTTAGAATGTTCGTCAGAAAATATTTAAACATAATTTAATATAATTAAATTTAAAAATATAATTATTAAACATTTTTAGCGCACTAATATGACTTTTAAATATTTATAAAATTAAAACATAACTTATAAATTGGAGGAGAAGGGTTGAGACGAATGGTGTACTTTGTCTTTTCTTTGTCTTTATTGTTATTATATGAAGCAAATTAGTAGATTCAAAAGATTTGATTAAATGTGATATTTTTTCATATTTTATAATTTTAAAGTATATCCTAAATTTTACTAAATCCAATACCCCAAATATAAATAATTAAAAAGGTAAAAATCAATTAAAATTGCATCATAAATTAAATTCCAATCTATTTAATAAGAATTCAATGTTTAAAAAGTAAAAATGCTTCAATTTTGTAATAAGATTGAACATTTAAAAAGTAATAATATTTTAATATAGATAGTATTAAATAAAATATACAATTACTTTTATTTTAGAATGTTCGTCAGAAAATATTTAAAGATAATTTAATATAATTAAATTTAAAAATATAATTACTAAACATTTTTAGCGCACTAATATGACTTTTCAATATATTTATAAAATTAAGACATAACTTATAAAATAGAGAGGAAGGGTTGAGACGAGTGGTGTACTTTGTCTTTTCTTTGCCTTTATTGTGATTGTTATAGGCAAATTAGTTAATTCAAAAGATTTGATTAAATGAAACATTTTTTCTTATTTTATACTTTAAAAGTATATACTAAATATTTCTAAATGGCATACCCCAAATATAAATAATTAAAAAGGTAAAAATCAATTAAAATTGCATCATAAATTAAATTCCAATCTATTTAATAAGAATTCAATGTTTAAAAAGTAAAAATGCTTCAATTTTGTAATAAGATTGAACATTTAAAAAGTGATAATATTTTAATATAGATAGTGTTAAATAAAATATACAATTACTTTTGTTTTAGAATGTTCGTCAGAAAATATTTAAACATAATTTAAATAATTAAATTTAAAAATATAATTATTAAATATTTTTAGCGCACTAATATGACTTTTAAATATCTTTATAAAATTAAGACATAACTTATAAATTGGAGAAGAAGGGTTTGAGACAAATGGTGTACTTTGTCTTTTCTTTGCCTTTATTGTTATTATATGAAGCAAATTAGTAGATTCAAAAGATTTGATTAAATGTGACATTTTTTCATATTTTATAATTTTAAAGCATATGCTAAATTTTACTAAATCCAATACCCCAAATATAAATAATTAAAAAGGTAAAAATCAATTAAAATTGCATCATAAATTAAATTCCTATCTATTTAATAAGAATTCAATGTTTAAAAAGTAAAATTATTTCAATTTTGTAATAAGCATTGAACATTTAAAAAGTGATAATATTTTAATATAGATAGTGTTAAATAAAATATACAATTACTTTTATTTTAGAATGTTTCCGAAAATATTTAAAGATAATTTAATATAATTAAATTTAAAAATATAATTACTAAACATTTTTAGCGCACTAATATGACTTTTAAATATTTATAAAATTAAAACATAACTTATAAATTGGAGGAAAAGGGTTGAGACGAATGGCGTACTTTGTCTTTTCTTTGTCTTTATTGTTATTATATGAAGCAAATTAGTAGATTCAAAAGATTTGATTAAATGTGACATTTTTTCATATTTTATAATTTAAAAGTATATCCTAAATTTTACTAAATCCAATGCCCCAAATATAAATAATTAAAAAGGTAAAAATCAATTAAAATTGCATCATAAATTAAATTACAATCTATTTAATAAGAATTCAATGTTTAAAAAGTAAAATTATTTCAATTTTGTAATAAGCATTGAACATTTAAAAAGTGATAATATTTTAATATAGATAGTGTTAAATAAAATATACAATTACTTTTATTTTAGAATGTTGGTCCGAAAATATTTAAAGATAATTTAATATAATTAAATTTAAAAATATAATTACTAAACATTTTTAGCGCACTAATATGACTTTTAAATATATTTATAAAATTAAAACATAACTTATAAATTGGAGGAGAAGGGTTGAGACGAATGGTGTACTTTGTCTTTTCTTTGTCTTTATTGTTATTATATGAAGCAAATTAGTAGATTCAAAAGATTTGATTAAATGTGATATTTTTTCATATTTTATAATTTTAAAGTATATGCTAAATTTTACTAAATCCAATACCCCAAATATAAATAATTAAAAAGGTAAAAATCAATTAAAATTGCATCATAAATTAAATTCCTATCTATTTAATAAGAATTCAATGTTTAAAAAGTAAAATTATTTCAATTTTGTAATAAGCATTGAACATTTAAAAAGTGATAATATTTTAATATAGATAGTGTTAAATAAAATATACAATTACTTTTATTTTAGAATGTTGTTCCGAAAATATTTAAAGATAATTTAATATAATTAAATTTAAAAATATAATTACTAAACATTTTTAGCGCACTAATATGACTTTTAAATATATTTATAAAATTAAAACATAACTTATAAATTGGAGGAGAAGGGTTGAGACGAATGGTGTACTTTGTCTTTTCTTTGTCTTTATTGTTATTATATGAAGCAAATTAGTAGATTCAAAAGATTTGATTAAATGTGATATTTTTTCATATTTTATAATTTTAAAGTATATGCTAAATTTTACTAAATCCAATACCCCAAATATAAATAATTAAAAAGGTAAAAATCAATTAAAATTGCATCATAAATTAAATTCCTATCTATTTAATAAGAATTCAATGTTTAAAAAGTAAAATTATTTCAATTTTGTAATAAGCATTGAACATTTAAAAAGTGATAATATTTTAATATAGATAGTGTTAAATAAAATATACAATTACTTTTATTTTAGAATGTTGGTCCGAAAATATTTAAAGATAATTTAATATAATTAAATTTAAAAATATAATTACTAAACATTTTTAGCGCACTAATATGACTTTTAAATATATTTATAAAATTAAAACATAACTTATAAATTGGAGGAGAAGGGTTGAGACGAATGGTGTACTTTGTCTTTTCTTTGTCTTTATTGTTATTATATGAAGCAAATTAGTAGATTCAAAAGATTTGATTAAATGTGATATTTTTTCATATTTTATAATTTTAAAGTATATGCTAAATTTTACTAAATCCAATACCCCAAATATAAATAATTAAAAAGGTAAAAATCAATTAAAATTGCATCATAAATTAAATTCCTATCTATTTAATAAGAATTCAATGTTTAAAAAGTAAAATTATTTCAATTTTGTAATAAGCATTGAACATTTAAAAAGTGATAATATTTTAATATAGATAGTGTTAAATAAAATATACAATTACTTTTATTTTAGAATGTTGGTCGAAAATATTTAAAGATAATTTAATATAATTAAATTTAAAAATATAATTACTAAACATTTTTAGCGCACTAATATGACTTTTAAATATATTTATAAAATTAAAACATAACTTATAAATTGGAGGAGAAGGGTTGAGACGAATGGTGTACTTTGTCTTTTCTTTGTCTTTATTGTTATTATATGAAGCAAATTAGTAGATTCAAAAGATTTGATTAAATGTGATATTTTTTCATATTTTATAATTTTAAAGTATATGCTAAATTTTACTAAATCCAATACCCCAATATAAATAATTAAAAAGGTAAAAATCAATTAAAATTGCATCATAAATTAAATTCCTATCTATTTAATAAGAATTCAATGTTTAAAAAGTAAAATTATTTCAATTTTGTAATAAGCATTGAACATTTAAAAAGTGATAATATTTTAATATAGATAGTGTTAAATAAAATATACAATTACTTTTATTTTAGAATGTTGGTCCGAAAATATTTAAAGATAATTTAATATAATTAAATTTAAAAATATAATTACTAAACATTTTTAGCGCACTAATATGACTTTTAAATATATTTATAAAATTAAAACATAACTTATAAATTGGAGGAGAAGGGTTGAGACGAATGGTGTACTTTGTCTTTTCTTTGTCTTTATTGTTATTATATGAAGCAAATTAGTAGATTCAAAAGATTTGATTAAATGTGATATTTTTTCATATTTTATAATTTTAAAGTATATGCTAAATTTTACTAAATCCAATACCCCAAATATAAATAATTAAAAAGGTAAAAATCAATTAAAATTGCATCATAAATTAAATTCCTATCTATTTAATAAGAATTCAATGTTTAAAAAGTAAAATTATTTCAATTTTGTAATAAGCATTGAACATTTAAAAAGTGATAATATTTTAATATAGATAGTGTTAAATAAAATATACAATTACTTTTATTTTAGAATGTTGGTCCGAAAATATTTAAAGATAATTTAATATAATTAAATTTAAAAATATAATTACTAAACATTTTTAGCGCACTAATATGACTTTTAAATATATTTATAAAATTAAAACATAACTTATAAATTGGAGGAGAAGGGTTGAGACGAATGGTGTACTTTGTCTTTTCTTTGTCTTTATTGTTATTATATGAAGCAAATTAGTAGATTCAAAAGATTTGATTAAATGTGATATTTTTTCATATTTTATAATTTTAAAGTATATCCTAAATTTTACTAAATCCAATGCCCCAATATAAATAATTAAAAAGGTAAAAGTCAATTAAAATTGCATCATAAATTAAATTACAATCTATTTAATAAGAATTCAATGTTTAAAAAGTAAAAGTATTTCAATTTTGTAATAATCATTGAACGTTTAAAAAGTAATAATATTTTAATATAGATAGTGTTAAATAAAATATACAATTACTTTTATTTTAGAATGTTGGTCTGAAAATATTTAAATATAATTTAATACAATTAAATTTAAAAATATAATTACTAAACATTTTTAGCGCACTAATATGACTTTTCAAATATTTATAAAATTAAAACATAACTTATAAATTGGAGGAGAAGAGTTGAGACGAGTGGCGTACTTTATCTTTTCTTTGCCTTTATTGTGATTGTTATAGGCAAATTAGTTAATTCAAAAGATTTGATTAAATGAAAATTTTTTCTTATTTTATACTTTAAAAGCATATACTAAATATTTCTAAATGGCATACCCCAAATATAAATAATTAAAAATGTAAAAATCAATTAAAATTGCATCATAAATTAAATTCCAATCTATTTAATAAGAATTCAATGTTTAAAAAGTAAAAATGCTTCAATTTTGTAATAAGACTTGAACATTTAAAAAGTAATAATATTTTAATATAGATAGTATTAAACAAAACATACAATTACTTTTGTTTTAGAATGTTCGTCAGAAAATATTTAAACATAATTTAAAGTAATTTAAAATTTAAAAATATAATTATTAAATATTTTAATAATTGGAGGAGGAGGGTTTGAGACGAATTGTGTATTTCGTCTTTTCTTTGTCTTTATTGTTATTATATGAAGCAAATTAGTAGATTCAAAAGATTTGATTAAATGTGATATTTTTTCATATTTCATAATTTTAAAGTATATCCTAAATTTTACTAAATCCAATACCCCAAATATAAATAATTAAAAAGGTAAAAGTCAATTAAAATTGCATCATAAATTAAATTCCAATCTATTTAATAAGAATTCAATGTTTAAAAAGTAAAAATGCTTCAATTTTGTAATAAGACTTGAACATTTAAAAAGTAATAATATTTTAATATAGATAGTATTAAATAAAACATACAATTACTTTTGTTTTAGAATGTTCGTCAGAAAATATTTAAACATAATTTAAAGTAATTAAATTTAAAAATATAATTATTAAATATTTTTAGCGCACTAATATGACTTTTCAATATATTTATAAAATTAAGACATAACTTATAAAATAGAGAGGAAGGGTTTGAGACGAGTGGTGTACTTTATCTTTTCTTTGCCTTTATTGTGATTGTTATAGGCAAATTAGTTAATTCAAAAGATTTGATTAAATGAAACATTTTTTCTTATTTTATACTTTAAAAGCATATACTAAATATTTCTAAATGGCATACCCCAAATATAAATAATTAAAAAGGTAAAAATCAATTAAAATTGCATCATAAATTAAATTCCAATCTATTTAATAAGAATTCAATGTTTAAAAAGTAAAAATGCTTCAATTTTGTAATAAGATTGAACATTTAAAAAGTAATAATATTTTAATATAGATAGTATTAAATAAAATATACAATTACTTTTGTTTTAGAATGTTCGTCAGAAAATATTTAAACATAATTTAAAGTAATTAAATTTAAAAATATAATTATTAAAATTTTTAGCGCACTAATATGACTTTTAAATATCTTTATAAAATTAAAACATAACTTATAAATTGGAGAAGAAGGGTTTGAGACAAATGGTGTACTTTGTCTTCTCTTTGCCTTTATTGTTATTATGTGAAGCAAATTAGTAGATTCAAAAGATTTGATTAAATGTGACATTTTTTCATATTTTATAATTTTAAAGCATATGCTAAATTTTACTAAATCCAATACCCCAAATATAAATAATTAAAAAGGTAAAAATCAATTAAAATTGCATCATAAATTAAATTCCTATCTATTTAATAAGAATTCAATGTTTAAAAAGTAAAATTATTTCAATTTTGTAATAAGCATTGAACATTTAAAAAGTGATAATATTTTAATATAGATAGTGTTAAATAAAATATACAATTACTTTTATTTTAGAATGTTGTTCCGAAAATATTTAAAGATAATTTAATATAATTAAATTTAAAAATATAATTACTAAACATTTTTAGCGCACTAATATGACTTTTAAATATCTTTATAAAATTAAAACATAACTTATAAATTGGAGGAAAAGGGTTGAGACGAATGGCGTACTTTGTCTTTTCTTTGTCTTTATTGTTATTATATGAAGCAAATTAGTAGATTCAAAAGATTTGATTAAATGTGACATTTCTTCATATTTTATAATTTAAAAGTATATCCTAAATTTTACAAAATCCAATGCCCCAAATATAAATAATTAAAAAGGTAAAAATCAATTAAAATTGCATCATAAATTAAATTACAATCTATTTAATAAGAATTCAATGTTTAAAAAGTAAAAATATTTCAATTTTGTAATAAGCATTGAACATTTAAAAAGTGATAATATTTTAATATAGATAGTGTTAAATAAAATATACAATTACTTTTATTTTAGAATGTTCGTCCGAAAATATTTAAAGATAATTTAATATAATTAAATTTAAAAATATAATTACTAAACATTTTTAGCGCACTAATATGACTTTTAAATATATTTATAAAATTAAAACATAACTTATAAATTGGAGGAGAAGGGTTGAGACGAATGGTGTACTTTGTCTTTTCTTTGTCTTTATTGTTATTATATGAAGCAAATTAGTAGATTCAAAAGATTTGATTAAATGTGATATTTTTTCATATTTTATAATTTTAAAGTATATGCTAAATTTTACTAAATCCAATACCCCAAATATAAATAATTAAAAAGGTAAAAATCAATTAAAATTGCATCATAAATTAAATTCCTATCTATTTAATAAGAATTCAATGTTTAAAAAGTAAAATTATTTCAATTTTGTAATAAGCATTGAACATTTAAAAAGTGATAATATTTTAATATAGATAGTGTTAAATAAAATATACAATTACTTTTATTTTAGAATGTTGGTCCGAAAATATTTAAAGATAATTTAATATAATTGAATTTAAAAATATAATTACTAAACATTTTTAGCGCACTAATATGACTTTTAAATATATTTATAAAATTAAAACATAACTTATAAATTGGAGGAGAAGGGTTGAGACGAATGGTGTACTTTGTCTTTTCTTTGTCTTTATTGTTATTATATGAAGCAAATTAGTAGATTCAAAAGATTTGATTAAATGTGATATTTTTTCATATTTTATAATTTTAAAGTATATCCTAAATTTTACTAAATCCAATGCCCCAAATATAAATAATTAAAAAGGTAAAAGTCAATTAAAATTGCATCATAAATTAAATTACAATCTATTTAATAAGAATTCAATGTTTAAAAAG
This sequence comes from Paulownia fortunei, assembly GCA_019321725.1. Lineage (NCBI taxonomy): Eukaryota > Viridiplantae > Streptophyta > Magnoliopsida > Lamiales > Paulowniaceae > Paulownia > Paulownia fortunei. The sequence goes on along the minus strand of JAGSPU010000493.1, from coordinate 29,355 downwards.
TAAAAGTATTTCAATTTTGTAATAATCATTGAACGTTTAAAAAGTAATAATATTTTAATATAGATAGTGTTAAATAAAATATACAATTACTTTTATTTTAGAATGTTGGTCTGAAAATATTTAAATATAATTTAATACAATTAAATTTAAAAATATAATTACTAAACATTTTTAGCGCACTAATATGACTTTTCAAAATATTTATAAAATTAAAACATAACTTATAAATTGGAGGAGAAGGGTTGAGACGAGTGGTGTACTTTATCTTTTCTTTGCCTTTATTGTGATTGTTATAGGCAAATTAGTTAATTCAAAAGATTTGATTAAATGAAATATTTTTTCTTATTTTATACTTTAAAAGCATATACTAAATTTTCTAAATCCATACCCCAAATATAAATAATTAAAAAGGTAAAAATCAATTAAAATTGCATCATAAATTAAATTCCAATCTATTTAATAAGAATTCAATGTTTAAAAAGTAAAAATGCTTCAATTTTGTAATAAGACTTGAACATTTAAAAAGTAATAATATTTTAATATAGATAGTATTAAATAAAACATACAATTACTTTTGTTTTAGAATGTTCGTCAGAAAATATTTAAACATAATTTAAAGTAATTAAATTTAAAAATATAATTATTAAATATTTTTAAAATTGGAGGAGGAGGGTTTGAGACGAATTGTGTATTTGTCTTTTCTTTGTCTTTATTGTTATTATATGAAGCAAATTAGTAGATTCAAAAGATTTGATTAAATGTGATATTTTTTCATATTTTATAATTTTAAAGTATATCCTAAATTTTACTAAATCCAATACCCCAATATAAATAATTAAAAAGGTAAAAGTCAATTAAAATTGCATCATAAATTAAATTCCAATCTATTTAATAAGAATTCAATGTTTAAAAAGTAAAAATATTTCAATTTTGTAATAAGACTTGAACATTTAAAAAGTAATAATATTTTAATATAGATAGTGTTAAATAAAATATACAATTACTTTTATTTTAGAATGTTCGTCAGAAAATATTTAAAGATAATTTAAGTAATTAAATTTAAAAATATAATTACTAAACATTTTTAGCGCACTAATATGACTTTTCAATATATTTATAAAATTAAAACATAACTTATAAAATGGAGGAGGAAGGGTTGAGACGAATGGTGTACTTTGTCTTTTCTTTGCCTTTATTGTGATTGTTATGAAGCAAATTAGTTAATTCAAAAGATTTGATTAAATGAAACATTTTTTTTCTTATTTTATACTTTAAAAGCATATACTAAATTTTCTAAATGGCATACCCCAAATATAAATAATTAAAAAGGTAAAAATCAATTAAAATTGCATCATAAATTAAATTCCAATCTATTTAATAAGAATTCAATGTTTAAAAAGTAAAAATGCTTCAATTTTGTAATAAGATTGAACATTTAAAAAGTAATAATATTTTAATATAGATAGTATTAAATAAAATATACAATTACTTTTGTTTTAGAATGTTCGTCAGAAAATATTTAAACATAATTTAAAGTAATTAAATTTAAAAATATAATTTAAATATTTTTAGCGCACTAATATGACTTTTAAATATATTTATAAAATTAAGACATAACTTATAAATTGGAGAGAAGGGTTTGAGACGAATGGTGTACTTTGTCTTTCTCTTTGCCTTTATTGTTATTATGTGAAGCAAATTAGTAGATTCAAAAGATTTGATTAAATGTGACATTTTTTCATATTTTATAATTTTAAAGTATATGCTAAATTTTACTAAATCCAATACCCCAAATATAAATAATTAAAAAGGTAAAAATCAATTAAAATTGCATCATAAATTAAATTCCTATCTATTTAATAAGAATTCAATGTTTAAAAAGTAAAATTATTTCAATTTTGTAATAAGCATTGAACATTTAAAAAGTGATAATATTTTAATATAGATAGTGTTAAATAAAATATACAATTACTTTTATTTTAGAATGTTGGTCCGAAAATATTTAAAGATAATTTAATATAATTAAATTTAAAAATATAATTACTAAACATTTTTAGCGCACTAATTTGACTTTTAAATATCTTTATAAAATTAAAACATAACTTATAAATTGGAGGAAAAGGGTTGAGACGAATGGTGTACTTTGTCTTTTCTTTGTCTTTATTGTTATTATATGAAGCAAATTAGTAGATTCAAAAGATTTGATTAAATGTGACATTTTTTTCATATTTTATAATTTAAAAGTATATCCTAAATTTTACTAAATCCAATACCCCAAATATAAATAATTAAAAAGGTAAAAATCAATTAAAATTGCATCATAAATTAAATTACAATCTATTTAATAAGAATTCAATGTTTAAAAAGTAAAAATGTTTCAATTTTGTAATAAGCATTGAACATTTAAAAAGTGATAATATTTTAATATAGATAGTGTTAAATAAAATATACAATTACTTTTATTTTAGAATGTTGGTCCGAAAATATTTAAAGATAATTTAATATAATTAAATTTAAAAATATAATTACTAAACATTTTTAGCGCACTAATATGACTTTTAATATATTTATAAAATTAAAACATAACTTATAAATTGGAGGAGAAGGGTTGAGACGAATGGTGTACTTTGTCTTTTCTTTGTCTTTATTGTTATTATATGAAGCAAATTAGTAGATTCAAAAGATTTGATTAAATGTGATATTTTTTCATATTTTATAATTTTAAAGTATATGCTAAATTTTACTAAATCCAATACCCCAAATATAAATAATTAAAAAGGTAAAAATCAATTAAAATTGCATCATAAATTAAATTCCAATCTATTTAATAAGAATTCAATGTTTAAAAAGTAAAATATTTTCAATTTTGTAATAAGCATTGAACATTTAAAAAGTGATAATATTTTAATATAGATAGTGTTAAATAAAATATACAATTACTTTTATTTTAGAATGTTGTCCGAAAATATTTAAAGATAATTTAATATAATTAATTTAAAAATATAATTACTAAACATTTTTAGCGCACTAATATGACTTTTAAATATATTTATAAAATTAAAACATAACTTATAAATTGGAGGAGAAGGGTTGAGACGAATGGTGTACTTTGTCTTTTCTTTGTCTTTATTGTTATTATATGAAGCAAATTAGTAGATTCAAAAGATTTGATTAAATGTGATATTTTTTCATATTTTATAATTTTAAAGTATATGCTAAATTTTACTAAATCCAATACCCCAAATATAAATAATTAAAAAGGTAAAAATCAATTAAAATTGCATCATAAATTAAATTCCTATCTATTTAATAAGAATTCAATGTTTAAAAAGTAAAATTATTTCAATTTTGTAATAAGCATTGAACATTTAAAAAGTGATAATATTTTAATATAGATAGTGTTAAATAAAATATACAATTACTTTTATTTTAGAATGTTGTCCGAAAATATTTAAAGATAATTTAATATAATTAAATTTAAAAATATAATTACTAAACATTTTTAGCGCACTAATATGACTTTTAAATATATTTATAAAATTAAAACATAACTTATAAATTGGAGGAGAAGGGTTGAGACGAATGGTGTACTTTGTCTTTTCTTTGTCTTTATTGTTATTATATGAAGCAAATTAGTAGATTCAAAAGATTTGATTAAATGTGATATTTTTTCATATTTTATAATTTTAAAGTATATGCTAAATTTTACTAAATCCAATACCCCAAATATAAATAATTAAAAAGGTAAAAATCAATTAAAATTGCATCATAAATTAAATTCCAATCTATTTAATAAGAATTCAATGTTTAAAAAGTAAAATTATTTCAATTTTGTAATAAGCATTGAACATTTAAAAAGTGATAATATTTTAATATAGATAGTGTTAAATAAAATATACAATTACTTTTATTTTAGAATGTTGGTCCGAAAATATTTAAAGATAATTTAATATAATTAATTTAAAAATATAATTACTAAACATTTTTAGCGCACTAATATGACTTTTAAATATATTTATAAAATTAAAACATAACTTATAAATTGGAGAAGAAGGGTTTGAGACGAATGGTGTAGTTTGTCTTTTCTTTGTCTTTATTGTTATTATATGAAGCAAATTAGTAGATTCAAAAGATTTGATTAAATGTGATATTTTTTCATATTTTATAATTTTAAAGTATATCCTAAATTTTACTAAATCCAATACCCCAAATATAAATAATTAAAAAGGTAAAAGTCAATTAAAATTGCATCATAAATTAAATTCCAATCTATTTAATAAGAATTCAATGTTTAAAAAGTAAAATTATTTCAATTTTGTAATAAGCATTGAACATTTAAAAAGTAATAATATTTTAATATAGATAGTGTTAAATAAAATATACAATTACTTTTATTTTAGAATGTTGGTCTGAAAATATTTAAATATAATTTAATACAATTAAATTTAAAAATATAATTACTAAACATTTTTAGCGCACTAATATGACTTTTCAATATATTTATAAAATTAAGACATAACTTATAAAATAGAGAGGAAGGGTTTGAGACGAGTGGTGTACTTTATCTTTTCTTTGCCTTTATTGTGATGTTATAGGCAAATTAGTTAATTCAAAAGATTTGATTAAATGAAATATTTTTTCTTATTTTATACTTTAAAAGCATATACTAAAATTTCTAAATGGCATACCCCAAATATAAATAATTAAAAAGGTAAAAATAAATTAAAATTGCATCATAAATTAAATTCCAATCTATTTAATAAGAATTCAATGTTTAAAAAGTAAAAATGCTTCAATTTTGTAATAAGACTTGAACATTTAAAAAGTAATAATATTTTAATATAGATAGTATTAAATAAAATATACAATTACTTTTGTTTTAGAATGTTCGTCAGAAAATATTTAAACATAATTTAAAGATAAAAATTTAAAAATATAATTATTAAATATTTTTAGCGCACTAATATGACTTTTAAATATCTTTATAAAATTAAGACATAACTTATAAATTGGAGGGAAGGGTTTGAGACGAATGGTGTACTTTGTCTTTTCTTTGTCTTTATTGTTATATGTGAAGCAAATTAGTAGATTCAAAAGATTTGATTAAATGTGACATTTTTTCATATTTTATAATTTTAAAGCATATGCTAAATTTTACTAAATCCAATACCCCAAATATAAATAATTAAAAAGGTAAAAGTCAATTAAAATTGCATCATAAATTAAATTACAATCTATTTAATAAGAATTCAATGTTTAAAAAGTAAAAGTATTTCAATTTTGTAATAATCATTGAACGTTTAAAAAGTAATAATATTTTAATATAGATAGTGTTAAATAAAATATACAATTACTTTTATTTTAGAATGTTGGTCTGAAAATATTTAAAATAATTTAATACAATTAAATTTAAAAATATAATTACTAAACATTTTTAGCGCACTAATATGACTTTCAAATATATTTATAAAATTAAAACATAACTTATAAATGAGGAGAAGGGTTTGAGACGAATGGTGTACTTTATCTTTTCTTTGCCTTTATTGTTATTGTTAGAGGCAAATTAGTTAATTCAAAAGATTTGATTAAATGAAATATTTTTTCTTATTTTATACTTTAAAAGCATATACTAAATATTTCTAAATGCCATACCCCAAATGTAAATAATTAAAAAGATAAAAGTCAATTGAAATTGCACCATAAATTAAATTCCAATCTATTTAATAATAATTCAATGTTTAAAAAGTAAAAATGTTTCAATTTTCTAATAAGCCTTGAACATTTAAAAAGTAATAATATTTTAATATAGATAGTATTAAATAAAATATACAATTACTTTTATTTTAGAATGTTTGTCAGAAAATATTTAAAGATAATTTAAGTACATAAATTTAAAAATATAATTATTAAATATTTTTAGCGCACTAATATGAATTTTAAATATATTTATAAAATTAAGACATAACTGATAAATTGGAGAAGAAGGGTTTGAGACGAATGGTGTACTTTGTCTTTTCTTTGTCTTTATTGTTATTATATGAAGCAAATTAGTAGATTCAAAAGATTTGATTAAATATGACATTTTTTCATATTTTATAATTTTAAAGTATATCCTAAATTTTACTAAATCCAATACCCCAAACATAAATAATTGAAAATGTAAAAATCCCTTAAAATTGTATCATAAATTAAATTCCAATCTATTTAATAAGAATTCAACGTTTAAAAAGTAAAAATATTTCAATTTTTTAATATGCATTGAACATTTAAAAAGTGATAATATTTTAATATAGATAGTGTTAAATAAAATATACAATTACTTTTATTTTAGAATGTTGGTCCGAAAATATTTAAATATAATTTAATACAATTCAATTTAAAAATATAATTACTAAACATTTTTAGCGCACTAATATGACTTTTAAATATATTTATAAAATTAAAACATAACTTATAAATTGGAGGAGAAGGGTTGAGATGAATGGTGTACTTTGTATTTTATTTGTCTTTATTGTTTTTATATGAAGCAAATTAGTATATTCAAAAGATTTGATTAAATGTGACATTTTTTCATATTTTATAATTTTAAAGTATATCCTAAATTTTACTAAATCCAATACCCCAAATATAAATAATTAAAAATGTAAAAATCCATTAAAATTGCATAATAAATTAAATTCGAATCTATTTAATAAGAATTCAACATTTAAAAAGTAAAAATATTTGAATTTTGTAATAAGCATTGAACTTTTAAAAAGTTATAATATTTTAATATAGATAGTATTAAATAAAATATGCAATTACTTTTATTTTAGAATGTTGGTCAGAAAATATTTAAAGATAATTTAAAGTAATTAAATTTAAAAATATAATTACTAAATATTTTTTGCGCACTATTATGACTTTTAAATATATTTATAAAATTAAGACATAACTTATAAAATGGAGAGGAAGAGTTTGAGACGAATGGTGTACTTTATCTTTTCTTTGCCTTCGAAATAATATCACTCGTATAAATGTAATTACAAATAATTTAAGATTTCTAATAATGAAAGGAATATAACTTTATAAATTAAATTTTCAAAAAGAAATTTATATGGTATAGCAATATAATTTATTTTCAGACAGACAATTCACGTATCTAAATTACAAATAAAATAATTAAAATCTATATGTATTCCTTATTACTAAATGACATACCCCAAATGTAAATAATTAAAAAGATAAAAATTAATTAAAATTGCATCATAAATTAAATTCCAATCTATTTAAAAAGAATTCAATGTTTAAAAAGTAAAAATGTTTCAATTTTGTAATAAGCATTGAACATTTAAAAAGTAATAATATTTTAATATAGATAATGTTAAATAAAATATACAATTACTTTTACTTTAGAATGTTGTCCAATAATATTTGAAGATAATTTAATCCAATTAAATTTGGAATAAGCATTGAACATTTAAAAAATGATAATATTTTAATATAGATAGTATCAAATAAAATATACAATTACTTTTATTATAGAATGTTGGTCAGAAAATATTTAATGGTAATTTAAAATAATTAAATTTAAAAATAAAATTACTAAACATTTTTAGCACACAAACATGACTTTTAAATATATTTATAAAATTAAGACATAACTAATAAATTGGAGAGGAAGGGTTTGAAACGAATTGTGTACTTTGTCTTTTCTTCGCGTTTATTGTTATTGTTAGAGGCAAATTAGTTGATTCAAAAGATTTGATTAAATGAAATATTTGTTCTTATTTTATAATGCAAAAGTATATACTAAATTTTACTAAATGACATACCCCAAATGTAAATGATTAAAAAGATAAAAATTAATTAAAATTGCATCATAAATTAAATTCCAATCTATTTAAAAAGAATTCAATGTTTAAAAAGTAAAAATGTTTCAATTTTGTAATAAGCATTGAACATTTAAAAAGTAATAATATTTTAATATAGATAATGTTAAATAAAATATACAATTACTTTTATTTTAGAATTTTGGTCCGATAATATTTAAAGATAGTTTAATACAATTAAATTTAAAAATATAATTACTAAATATTTTTAGCGAACTAATATGATTTTTAAATATATTTATAAAATTAAGACATAACTTATAAATTGGAGGAGAAGGTTTGAGACGAATGGTGTATTTTGTCTTATCTTTGTCTTTATTGTTATTGTTAGAGACAAATTAATAGATTCAAAAGATTTGATTAAATGTAACACTTTTTCATATTTTAAAATTTTAAAGTATATCCTTAATTTTACTAAATGCAATACCCCAAATATAAATAATTATAAAGTTAAAAATCTAATAAAATTGCTTGTAAATTAAAAACCAATCTAATTAATCTGAATTTAATAATTTAAAAGTAAAAATGTTTCAATTTTGTAATAAGCATTGAACATTTAAAAAGTAATAATATTTTAATATAGATAATGTTAAATAAAATATACAATTACTTTTATTTTAGAATGTTGGTCCAATAATATTTAAAGATAATTTGATACAATTAAATTTAAAAATATAATTACTAAATATTTCTAGCGCACTAATATGACTTTTAAATATATTTATAAAATTAAGACATAACTTATAAATTGTAGAGGAAGGGTTTGAGATGAATGGTGTATTTTGTCTTTTCTTTGTCATTATTGTAATTGTTAGAGGCAAATTAGTAGATTCAAATATTTGATTAAATGTAACACTTTTTCATATTTTATAATTTTAAAGTATATCCTAAATTTTGCTAAATGCCATACCCCAAATATAAATAATTAAAAAGATAAAAATCTATTAAAATTGCATCATAAATTAAATTCAAATCAATTTAATACGAATTCAATGTTTTAAATGTAAAAATATTTCAATTTTGTAATAAGCATTGAACATTTAAACAGTGATAATATTTTAATATAAATAGTATTAAATAAAGTATACAATTACTTCTATTGTAGAATGTTGGTCAGAAAATATTTAAAGATAATTTAAAATAATTAAATTTAAAAATATAATTACTAAACAGTTTTAGCACATTAATATGACTTTTAAATATATTTATAAAATTAAGACATAACTTATAAATTGGAGAGGAAGGGTTTGAAACGAATGGTGTACTTTGTCTTTTCTTTGCGTTTATTCTTATTATTAGAGGCAAATTAGTTGATTCAAAAGATATGATTAAATGAAATATTTTTTCTTATTCTATATTGCAAAAGTATATACTAAATTTTACTAAATGACATACACCAAATGTAAATAATTAAAAAGATAAAAATTAATTAAAATTGCATCATAAATTAAATTCCAATCTATTTAAGAAGAATTCAGTGTTTAAAAAGTAAAAATGTTTCAATTTTGTAATAAGCATTGAACATTTAAAAAGTAATAATATTTTAATATAGATAATGTTAAATAAAATATACAATTATTTTTATTTTAGAATGTTGGTCTGATAATATTTAAAGATAATTCAAAACAATTAAATATAAAAATATAATTACTAAATGTTTTTAGCGCACTAATATGACTTATAAATATATTTATAAAATTAAGACATAACTTATAAATTGAAGAGGAAGGCTTTGAGGCGAATGGTGTATTTTGTCTTTTCTTCGTCATTATTGTTATTGTTAGAGGCAAATTAGTAGATTCAAAAGATTTGATTAAATCTAACACTTTTTCATATTTTATAATTTTAAAGTATATCCTAATTTTTACTAAATGCCATACCCCAAATATAAATAATTAAAAAGATAAAAATCTATTAAAATTGCATCATAAATTAAATTCCATTCAATTTAATACGAATTCAATGTTTTAAAAGTAAAAATATTTCAATTTTGTAATAAGCTTTGAATATTTAATAAGTGATAATATTTTAATATAAATAGTATTAAATAAAATATACAATTACTTTTATTGTAGAATGTTGGCCAGAAAATATTTAAAGATAATTTAAAATAATTAAATTTAAAAATATAATTAGTAAACATTTTTAGCACACTAATATGACTTTTAAATATAATTATAAAATTAAAACATAACTTATAAATTGGAGAGGAAGGGTTTGAAACGAATAGTGTACTTTGTCTTTTCTTCGCGTTTATTGTTATTGTTAGAGGCAAATTAGTTGGTTCAAAAGATTTGATTAAATGAATTTTTTTTTCTTATTTTATAATGCAAAAGTATATACTAAATTTTACTAAATGACATACCCCAAATGTAAATAATTAAAAAGATAAAAATTAATTAAAATTGCATCATAAATTAAATTCCAATCTATTTAAGAAGAATTCAATGTTTAAAAAGTAAAAATATTTCAATTTTGTAATAAGCATTGAACATTTAAAAAGTAATAATATTTTAATATAGATAATGTTAAATAAAATATACAATTACTTTTATTTTAGAATGTTGGTCCGATAATATTTAAATATAATTTAAAAAATTAAATTTAAAAATATTATTACTAAATATTTTTAGCGCACTAATATGACTTTTAATTATATTGATAAAACTAAGACATAACTTAGAAATTGGAGAGGAACGATTTGAGACGAATGGTGTATTTTGTCTTTTCTTTGTCATTATTGTTATTGTTTGAGGCAAATTAGTAGATTCAAAAGATTTGATTAAATGTAACACTTTTTCATATTTTATAATTTTAAAGTATATTCTAAATTTTACTAAATGCAATACCACAAATATAAATAATTATAAAGTTAAAAATCTAATAAAATTGCTCATAAATTAAAAACCAATCTAATTAATCTGAATTCAATGTTTTAAAATTAAAAATGTTTCAATTTTGTAATAAGCATTGAACATTTAAAAAGTGATAATATTTTAATATAGATAGTATTAAATAAAATATACAATTACTTTTATTGTAGAATGTTGGTCAGAAAATAATTTAAAATAATTAAATTTAAAAATATAATCACTAAATATTTTTAACGCACTAATATGACTTTTAAATATATTTATAAAATTAAGACTTAACTTTTAAATTGGAGAGGAAGCGTTTGAGACGAATGGTGTATTTTGTCTTTTTTTTGTCTTTATTGTTATTGTTAGAGGCAAATTAGTAGACTCAAAAGATTTGATTAAATGTAACACTTTTTCATATTTTATAATTTTAAAGTATATCCTAAATTTTACTAATTGCAATACCCCAATTATATATAATTTTAAAGTTAAAAATCTAATAAAATTGCTTGTAAATTAAAAACCAATGTAATTAATCTGAATTGAATGATTTAAAATTAAAAATGTTTCAATTTTGTAATAAGCATTGAACATTTAAAAAGTAATAATATTTTAATATGTATAGTATTAAAAAAAATATACATTTACAATTATTTTAGAATGTATGTCAGAAAATATTTAAAAATAATTTAAAATAATTAAATTTAAAATATATAATTACTAAATATTTTTAGCGCACTAATATAACTTTTAAATATATTTATAAAATTAAGACATAACTCATAAATTGGAGAGGAAGGTTTGCGAGAAATAGTGTAATTTGTCTTTTCTTTGTCTTTATTGTTGTTGTCAGAGGCAAATTAATTGATTTAAAAGATTTGATTAAATGAAATATTTTTTCTTATTTTATAATTTAAAAGTATATACTAAATTTTACTAAATGCCATACCCCAAATATAAATAATTAAAAAGATAAAAATCTATTAAAGTTGCATCATAAATCAAATTCCAATCCATTTAACACGAATTCAATGTTTTAAAAGTAAAAATATTTCAATTTTGTAATAGGCATTGAACATTTAAAAAGTGATAGTATTATAATATAGATAGTATTAAATAAAATATTCAATTACTTTTATTTTAAAATGTTGGTCAGAAAATATTTAAAGATAATTTAAAATAATTAAATTTAAAAATATAATTACTAAATATTTTTAGCACACTAATATGACTTTTAAATATATTTATAAAATTAAGACATAACTTAAAAATTGGAGAGGAAGGGTTTGAAACGAATGATGTACTTTTTCTTTCCTTTGCGTTCATTGTTATTGTTAGAGTCAAATTAGTTGATTCAAAAATTTGATTAAATGAAATATTTTTTCTTATTTTATAATGCAAAAGTATATACTAAATTTTACTAAATGACATACCCCAAATGTAAATAATTAAAATGATAAAATTTAATTAAAATTGCATCATAAATTAAATTCCAATCTATTTAAGCAGAATTCAATGTTTAAAAAGTAAAAATGTTTCAATTTTGTAATAAGCATTGAACATTTAAAATGTAATAATATTTTAATATAGATAATGTTAAATAAAATATACAATTACTTTTATTTTAGAATGTTGGTCCGACAATATTTAAAGATAATTTAATACAATTAAATTAAAAATATAATTACTAAATATTTTTAGCGCACTAATATGACTTTTAAATATATTTATAAAATTAAGACATAACTTATAAATTGTAGAGGAAGGGTTTGAGACGAATGGTGTATTTTGCTTTTTCTTTGTCATTATTGTTATTGTTAGAGGCAAATTAGTAGATTGAAAAGATTTGATTAAATGTAACACTTTTTCATTTTTATAATTTTAAAGTATATCCTAAATTTTACTAAATGCCATACCCCAATTATAAATAATTAAAAAGATAAAAATGAATTAAAATTGCATCATAAATTAAATTTCAATCTATTTAATAAGAATTCAATGTTTAAAAAGTAAAAATTTTTCAATTTTGTAATAAGCATTGAACATTTAAAAAGTGATAATATTTTAATATAGATAGTATTAAATAAAATATACAATTACTGTTATTGTAGAATGTTGGTCAGAAAATATTTAAAGATAATTTATAACAATTAAATTTAAAAATATAATTACTAAATATTTTTAGCACACTAATATGACTTTTAAATATATTTATAAAATTGGAGAGGAAGCATTTGAGACGAATGGTGTATTTTGTCTTTATCTTTATTGTTAGAGGCAAATTAGTAGATCCAAAAGAATTGATTAAATGTCACAATTTTTCATATTTTATAATTTTAAAGTATATCCTAAATTTTACTAAATGCAATACCCCAAATATAAATAATTATAAAGTTAAAAATCTAATAAATTTGCTTGTACATTAAAACCAATCTAATTAATCTGAATTGAATAATTCAAAATTAAAAATATTTCAATTTTGTAATAAGCATTGAACATTTAAAAAGTGATAATATTTTAATATAGATAGTATTAAATAAAATATACAATTACATTTATTTTAGAATGTGGGATAGAAAATATTTAAAAATAATTTAAAATAATTAAATTTAAAAATATAATTACTAAAAATTTTAGCGCACTAATATGACTTTTAAATATATTATAAAATTAAGACATAACTCATAAATTGGAGAGGAAGGTTTGAGATAAATGGTGTAATATGTCTTTTCTTTGTCTTTATTATTATTGTCAGAGGCAAATTAGTTAATTCAAAAGATTTGATTAAATGTAACACTTTTTCATATTTTATAATTTTAAAGTACATCCTAAATTTCACTAAATGCCATACCCCAAATATAAATAATTAAAAAGATAAAAATCTATTAAAATTGCATCATAAATTAAATTCCAATCAATTTAATACGAATTCAATGTTTTAAAAAGTAAAAATATTTTAATTTTGTAATAATCATTGAACATTTAAAAAGTGATAATATTTTAATATAGATAGTATTAAATAAAATATACAATTACTTTTATTTTAGAATGTCGGTCAGAAAATATTTAAAGATAATTTGAAATAATTAAATTTAAAAATATAATTAGTAAACATTTTTCGCACACTAATATGACTTTTAAATATATTTATAAAATTAAGACATAACTTATAAATTGGAGAGGAAGGGTTTGAAATGAATGGTGTACTTTGTCTTTTCTTTGCATTATTGTTATTGTTAGAGGCAAATTAGTTGATTCAAAAGATTTGATTAAATGTAACACTTTTTCATATTTTATAATTTTAAAGTATATCCTAAATTTTACTAAATGTAATACCCCAAATATAAATAATTATAAAGTTAAAAATCTATTAAAATTGCTTGTAAATTATAAACTAATCTAATTAATCTGAATTGAATGATTTAAATTTAAAAATGTTTCAATTTTGTAATAAGCATTGAACATTTAAAAAGTAATAATATTTTAATATATATAGTATTAAAAAAATATATAAAATTACATTTATTTTAGAATGTGGGTCAGAAAATATTTAAAAATAATTTAAAACAATTAAATTTAAAAATATAATTACTAAATATTTTTAGCACACTAATATGACTTTTAAATATATTTATAAAATTAAGACATAACTTATAAATTGGAGAGGAAGGGTTGAGACGAATGGTGTGTTTTGTCTTATTTTTGTCTTTATTGTTATTGTTAGAGGCAAATTAGTAGATTCAAAAGATTTGATTAAATGTAACACTTTTTCATATTTTATAATTTTAAAGTATATCCTAAATTTTACTAATTGCAATACCCCAATTATATATAATTTTAAAGTTAAAAATCTAATAAAATTGCTTGTAAATTAAAAACCAATGTAATTAATCTGAATTGAATGATTTAAAATTAAAAATGTTTCAATTTTGTAATAAGCATTGAACATTTAAAAAGTAATAATATTTTAATATGTATAGTATTAAAAAAATATACATTTACAATTATTTTAGAATGTATGTCAGAAAATATTTAAAAATAATTTAAAATAATTAAATTTAAAAATATAATTACTAAAAATTTTAGCGCACTAATATAACTTTTAAATATATTTATAAAATTAAGACATAACTCATAAATTGGAGAGGAAGGGTTTGCGAGAAATAGTGTAATTTGTCTTTTCTTTGTCTTTATTGTTGTTGTCAGAGGCAAATTAATTGATTTAAAAGATTTGATTAAATGAAATATTTTTTCTTATTTTATAATTTAAAAGTATATACTAAATTTTACTAAATGCCATACCCCAAATATAAATAATTAAAAAGATAAAAATCTATTAAAGTTGCATCATAAATCAAATTCCAATCCATTTAACACGAATTCAATGTTTTAAAAGTAAAAATATTTCAATTTTGTAATAGGCATTGAACATTTAAAAAGTGATAGTATTATAATATAGATAGTATTAAATAAAATATTCAATTACTTTTATTTTAAAATGTTGGTCAGAAAATATTTAAAGATAATTTAAAATAATTAAATTTAAAAATATAATTACTAAATATTTTTAGCACACTAATATGACTTTTAAATATATTTATAAAATTAAGACATAACTTAAAAATTGGAGAGGAAGGTTTTGAAACGAATGATGTACTTTTTCTTTCCTTTGCGTTCATTGTTATTGTTAGAGTCAAATTAGTTGATTCAAAATATTTGATTAAATGAAATATTTTTTCTTATTTTATAATGCAAAAGTATATACTAAATTTTACTAAATGACATACCCCAATGTAAATAATTAAAACGATAAAATTTAATTAAAATTGCATCATAAATTAAATTCCAATCTATTTAAGCAGAATTCAATGTTTAAAAAGTAAAAATGTTTCAATTTTGTAATAAGCATTGAACATTTAAAAAGTAATAATATTTTAATATATATAGTATTAAAAAAATATATAAAATTACATTTATTTTAGAATGTGGGTCAGAAAATATTTAAAAATAATTTAAAACAATTAAATTTAAAAATATAATTACTAAATATTTTTAGCACACTAATATGACTTTTAAATATATTTATAAAATTAAGACATAACTTATAAATTGGAGAGGAAGGGTTTGAGACGAATGGTGTGTTTTGTCTTATTTTTGTCTTTATTGTTATTGTTAGAGGCAAATTAGTAGATTCAAAAGATTTGATTAAATGTAACACTTTTTCATATTTTATAATTTTAAAGTATATCCTAAATTTTACTAATTGCAATACCCCAATTATATATAATTTTAAAGTTAAAAATCTAATAAAATTGCTTGTAAATTAAAAACCAATGTAATTAATCTGAATTGAATGATTTAAAATTAAAAATGTTTCAATTTTGTAATAAGCATTGAACATTTAAAAAGTAATAATATTTTAATATGTATAGTATTAAAAAAATATACATTTACAATTATTTTAGAATGTATGTCAGAAAATATTTAAAAATAATTTAAAATAATTAAATTTAAAATATATAATTACTAAATATTTTTAGCGCACTAATATAACTTTTAAATATATTTATAAAATTAAGACATAACTCATAAATTGGAGAGGAAGGGTTTGCGAGAAATAGTGTAATTTGTCTTTTCTTTGTCTTTATTGTTGTTGTCAGAGGCAAATTAATTGATTTAAAAGATTTGATTAAATGAAATATTTTTTCTTATTTTATAATTTAAAAGTATATACTAAATTTTACTAAATGCCATACCCCAAATATAAACAATTAAAAAGATAAAAATCTATTAAAGTTGCATCATAAATCAAATTCCAATCCATTTAACACGAATTCAATGTTTTAAAAGTAAAAATATTTCAATTTTGTAATAGGCATTGAACATTTAAAAAGTGATAGTATTATAATATAGATAGTATTAAATAAAATATTCAATTACTTTTATTTTAAAATGTTGGTCAGAAAATATTTAAAGATAATTTAAAATAATTAAATTTAAAAATATAATTACTAAATATTTTTAGCACACTAATATGACTTTTAAATATATTTATAAAATTAAGACATAACTTAAAAATTGGAGAGGAAGGTTTTGAAACGAATGATGTACTTTTTCTTTCCTTTGCGTTCATTGTTATTGTTAGAGTCAAATTAGTTGATTCAAAATATTTGATTAAATGAAATATTTTTTCTTATTTTATAATGCAAAAGTATATACTAAATTTTACTAAATGACATACCCCAAATGTAAATAATTAAAACGATAAAATTTAATTAAAATTGCATCATAAATTAAATTCCAATCTATTTAAGCAGAATTCAATGTTTTAAAAAGTAAAAATGTTTCAATTTTGTAATAAGCATTGAACATTTAAAATGTAATAATATTTTAATATAGATAATGTTAAATAAAATATACAATTACTTTTATTTTAGAATGTTGGTCCGACAATATTTAAAGATAATTTAATACAATTAAATTTAAAAATATAATTACTAAACATTTTTCGCACACTAATATGACTTTTAAATATATTTATAAAATTAAGACAACTCTTATAAATTGGAGATGAAGGGTTTGAGACGAATGGTGTACTTTGTTTGTTCTTTAAGTTTATTGTTATCGTTAGAGTCAAATTAGTTGATTCAAAAGATTTGATTAAATGAAATATTTTTTTTTATTTATAATTTAAAAGTCTATACTAAATTTTACTAAATGACATACACCAAATATGAATAATTAAAAAGATAAAAATTAATTAAAATTGCATCATAAATTTAATTCCAATCTATTTAATCTGAATTCAATGTTTTAAAAGGAAAAATATTTCAATTTTGTAATAACTATTGAACAATTTAAAACTAATTACTTTAACTTTTTAATGTTGTCCGAAAATATATAAAGATATTTTTAAAAAAAATTAAATTTAAAAAAATATAATTACTTAATGTTTTTAAACCACTATTATCACTTTTAAAAATATTTATAAAATTAAGACATAGCTTATAAATTGTGACGAAGGGTTTGAGATGAAAGGTAATTGGAGTACTTTGTCTTTTCTTTGTCTATAATGTTATTGTTATAAGCGAATTTAGAGATTCAAAAGATTTGATTAAATGTAATATTTTTTTATATTTTATAATTTTAAAGTACATCCTAAATTTTACTAAATGCAATACACCAAATATAAATAATTATAATGTTAAAAATCAAATAAAATTGCTTGTTAATTAAATACCAACCTAATTAATCTGAATTGAATGTTTTAAAATTAAAAATATTTCAATTTTGTTTTAAGTATTGAACATTTAAAAAGTAATAATATTTTAATATAAATAGTATTAAATAAAATATACAATTACATTTATTTTAGAATGTTGGTCCGAAAATATTTAAAGATGATTTAAAACAACTAAATTTAAAAATATAATTACTAAACATTTTTAGCGCACTAATATGACATTTAAATATATTTATAAAATTAAGACAACTCTTATAAATTGGAGAGGCAGAGTTTGACACGAATGGTGTATTTTGTCTGCTCTTTGCGTTTATTGGTATTGTTAAATGCAAATTGGTTGATTCAAAAGATTTGATTAAATGAAATATTTTTTCTTATTTTATAATTTAAAAGTCTATACTAAATTTTATTAAATGCCGTACACCAAATATAAATAATTAAAAAGATAAAAATGAATTAAAATTGCATCATAAATTAAATTCCAATCTATTTAATAAGAATTCAATGTTTAAAAAGTAAAAATATTTTAATTTTGTAATAAGCATTGAACATTTAAAAAGTAATAGTATTTTAATATAGATAGTGTTAAATAAAATATACAATTACTTTTATTTTAGAATGTTGGTCCGAAAATATTTAAACATAATTAATACAATTAAATTGTAAAATATAATTACTAAATATTTTTAGCGCACTAATATGACTTTTAAATATATTTATAAAATTAAGACATAACTTATAAATTGGAGAAGAAGGGTTTGAGATGAATAGTGTACTTTGTCTGTTCTTTATTTTTATTGTTATTGTTTGATGCAAATTAGTAGATTCCAAAGATTTGATTAAATGCAATATTTTTTTATATTTTATAATTTTACAGTATATCCTAAATTTTACTAAATGCAATACCCCAAATATAAACAATTTTAAAGTTAAAAATCTAATAAAATTGCTTGTAAATTAAATACCAACCTAATTAATCTGACTTGAATGTTTTAAAATTAAAAATGCTTCAAATTTGTAATAAGCATTGAACATTTAAAAAATAATTATATTTTAATATAGATAGTATTAAATAAAATATAAAATTACTTTAACTTTTTAATGTTGTCCTAAAATATAGAAAGATATTTTAAAAAAAATAAATTTTAAAAAATATAATTACTTAATATGTTTAAAGCACTAATATGGCTTTTAAATATATTGATAAAATTAAAACATGGCCTATAAATTGAGACGAAGGGTTCAAACGAAAGGTAATAGGAGTACTTGTCTTTTCTTTGTCTTTAACGTTATCGTTAACGGCAAATTAAGAGATTCAAAAGATTTTATTATATGTAACACTTTTTCACATTTTATAATTTTAAAGTATATACTAAATTTTACTAAATGCAATACCCCAGTATAAATAATTCAAAAGTTAAAATTCTATTAAAATTGCATCACGAATTAAATTCTAATCTATTTAATACGAATTCAATGTTTTAAAAGTAAAAATGTTTCAATTTTGTCATAAGCATTGAACAATTAGATAGTAATAATATTTTAATATACATAGTATTAATAAAATATACAATTACTTTTATTTTAGAATGTTGGTCCGAAAATATTTAAAGATGATTTAAAACAACTAAATTTAAAAATATAATTACTAAACATTTTTAGCGCACTAATATGACTTTTAAATATATTTATTAAATTAAGACATAACTTATAAATTGGAGATGAAGGGTTTGAGACGAATGGTGTGTACTTTGTCTTTTCTTTGTCTTTATTGTTATTGTTAGAGGCAAATTAGTAGATTCAAAAGATTTGATTAAATAAAATATATTTTCTTATTTTATAATTTAAAGTATATAAACTAAATTTTACAAAATGCTATACCACAAATATATATAATATAAAAGATAAAAATCTATTAAAATCGCAATGTAAATTAAATACCAATCTAATTAATCTGAATTAAAAGTTTTAAAAGTAAAAAAGCTTCAATTTCTTAATAAGCCAAGAACATTTAAAAACTAATAATATTTTAATATAGATAGTATTAAATAAAATATACGATTACTTTTATTTTAGAATGTTGGTTCGAAAATATTTAAAGATAATTTAAAACAATTACATTTAAAAATATAATTACTAAATATTTTTAGCGCACTAATATGACTTTTACATATATTTATAAATTAAGACATAACGTATAAATTGGAGATGAAGGGTTTGAGACGAATGGTGTACTTTGTCTTTTCTTTATCTTTATTGTTATTGTCAGAGGCAAATTAGTTGATTCAAAAGATTTGATTAAATGAAACATTTTTTCTTATTTTATAATTTAAAAGTATATATACTAAATTTTACTAAATGCCATACGCCAAATATAAATAATTAAAAAGATAAAAATCTATTAAAATTGCATCATAAATTAAATTCCAATCTACTTATTATGAATTCGAAGTTTTACAAGTAAAAATGTTTCAAATTTGTAATAACATTTCAAAACTAATTATATTTTAAGTTAGATAGTATTAAATAAAATATAAAATTACTTTAACTTTTTAATGTTGTTCGAAAATATATAAAGATATTTTAAAAAAATACAATTACTCAATGTGTTTAAAACACTAATATAACTTTTAAATATATTTACAAAATGAAGACATGGCCTATAAATTGAGACGAAGGGGTTCAAACGAAAGGTAATAGGAGTACTTTGTCTTTTCTTTGTCTTTAATGTTATCGTTAACGGCAAATTTAGAGATTCAAAAGATTTTATTATATGTAACACTTTTTCATATTTTATAATTTTAAAGTATATACTAAATTTTACTAAATGCAATACCCCTATATAAATAATTCAAAAGTTAAAATTCTCCTAAAATTGCATCATAAATTAAATTATAATCTATTTAATTCAAATTCAATGTTTTAAAAGTAAAAATGTTTGAATTTTGTTATAAGCATTGAACATTTAAAAATTAATAATATTTTAATATACATAGTATTAAATAAAATATACAATTACTTTTATTTTAGAATGTTGGTCCGAAAATATTTAAAGATAATTTAAAACAAATAAATTTAAAAATATAATTACTAAACATTTTTAGCGCACTAATATGACTATAAATATATTTATAAAATTAAGACATAACTTATAAATGGAGATGAAGGGTTTGAGACGAATGGTGTACTTTGTCTTTTCTTTGTTTTTATTGTTATTGCTAGAGGCAAATTAGTAGATTCAAGAGATTTGATTAAATGAAACATATTTTCTTATTTTATAATTTAAAAGTATATAAACTAAATTTTACAAAATGCTATACCACAAATATATATAATTAAAAAGATAAAAATCTATTAAAATCGCAATATAAATTAAATACCAATCTAATTAATCTGAATTAAAAGTTTTAAAAGTAAAAATGCTTCAATTTCATAATAAGCCACGAACATTTAAAAAGTAATAATATTTTAATATAGATAGTATTAAATAAAATATACAATTACTTTTATTTTAGAATGTTGGTAAGAAAATATTTAAAGATAATTTAAAATAATTACATTTAAAATATACGTACTAAATATTTTTAGCGCACTAATATGACTTTTACATATATTTATAAATTTAAGACATAACGTATAAATTGGAGATGAAGGGTTTGAGACGAATGGTGTACTTTGTCTTTTCTTTATCTTTATTGTTATTGTCAGAGGCAAATTAGTTGATTCAAAAGATTTGATTAAATGAAACATTTTTTCTTATTTTATAATTTAAAAGTATATATACTAAATTTTACTAAATGCCATACGCCAAATATAAATAATTAAAAAGATAAAAATCTATTAAAATTGCATCATAAATTAAATTCCAATCTACTTATTATGAATTCGAAGTTTTACAAGTAAAAATGTTTCAAATTTGTAATAACATTTCAAAACTAATTATATTTTAAGTTAGATAGTATTAAATAAAATATAAAATTACTTTAACTTTTTAATGTTGTTCGAAAATATATAAAGATATTTTAAAAAAATACAATTACTCAATGTGTTTAAAACACTAATATAACTTTTAAATATATTTACAAAATGAATACATGGCCTATAAATTGAGACGAAGGGGTTCAAACGAAAGGTAATAGGAGTACTTTGTCTTTTCTTTGTCTTTAATGTTATCGTTAACGGCAAATTTAGAGATTCAAAAGATTTTATTATATGTAACACTTTTTCATATTTTATAATTTTAAAGTATATACTAAATTTTACTAAATGCAATACCCCTATATAAATAATTCAAAAGTTAAAATTCTCCTAAAATTGCATCATAAATTAAATTATAATCTATTTAATTCAAATTCAATGTTTTAAAAGTAAAAATGTTTGAATTTTGTTATAAGCATTGAACATTTAAAAATTAATAATATTTTAATATACATAGTATTAAATAAAATATACAATTACTTTTATTTTAGAATGTTGGTCCGAAAATATTTAAAGATAATTTAAAACAAATAAATTTAAAAATATAATTACTAAACATTTTTAGCGCACTAATATGACTATAAATATATTTATAAAATTAAGACATAACTTATAAATTGGAGATGAAGGGTTTGAGACGAATGGTGTACTTTGTCTTTTCTTTGTTTTTATTGTTATTGCTAGAGGCAAATTAGTAGATTCAAGAGATTTGATTAAATGAAACATATTTTCTTATTTTATAATTTAAAAGTATATAAACTAAATTTTACAAAATGCTATACCACAAATATATATAATTAAAAAGATAAAAATCTATTAAAATCGCAATATAAATTAAATACCAATCTAATTAATCTGAATTAAAAGTTTTAAAAGTAAAAATGCTTCAATTTCATAATAAGCCACGAACATTTAAAAAGTAATAATATTTTATATAGATAGTATTAAATAAAATATACAATTACTTTTATTTTAGAATGTTGGTAAGAAAATATTTAAAGATAATTTAAAATAATTACATTTAAAATATACGTACTAAATATTTTTAGCGCACTAATATGACTTTTACATATATTTATAAATTTAAGACATAACGTACAAATTGGAGATGAAGGTTTGAGACGAATGGTGTACTTTGTCTTTTCTTTATCTTTATTGTTATTGTCAGAGGCAAATTAGTTGATTCAAAAGATTTGATTAAATGAAATATTTTTTTTATTTTATAATTTAAAAGTATATACTAAATTTTACTAAATGCCATACCCCAAATATAAATAATTAAAAAGATAAAAATCTATTAAAATTATATCATAAATTAAATTCCAATCTACTTATTTTGAATTCAACGTTTTACAAGTAAAAATGTTTCAAATTTGTAATAACATTTCAAAACTAATTATATTTTAAGTTAGATAGTATTAAATAAAATATAAAATTACTTTAACTTTTTAATGTTGTCCGAAAATATATAAAGATATTTTTTAAAAAAATAAATTTTAAAAAATACAATTACTCAAGGTGTTTAAAGCACTAATATAACTTTTAAATATATTTACGAAATGAATACATGGCCTATAAATTGAGACGAAGGGGTTCAAACGAAAGGTAATAGGAGTACTTTGTCTTTTCTTTATCTTTAACGTTATCGTTAACGGCGAATTAAGAGATTCAAAAGATTTTATTATATGTAACACTTTTTCACATTTTATAATTTTAAAGTATATACTAAATTTTACTAAATGCAATACCCCAGTATAAATAATTCAAAAGTTAAAATTCTATTAAAATTGAATCACAAATTAAATTCTAATCTATTTAATACGAATTCAATGTTTTAAAAGTAAAAATGTTTCAATTTTGTCATAAGCATTGAACAATTAAATAGTAATAATATTTTAATATACATAGTATTAATAAAATACAATTACTTTTATTTTAGAATGTTGGTCCGAAAATATTTAAAGATGATTTAAAACAACTAAATTTAAAAATATAATTACTAAACATTTTTAGCGCACTAATATGACTTTTAAATATATTTATAAAATTAAGACATAACTTATAAATTGGAGATGAAGGGTTTGAGACGAATGGTGTACTTTGTCTTTTCTTTGTCTTTATTGTTATTGTTAGAGGCAAATTAGTAGATACAAAAGATTTGATTAAATAAAATATATTTTCTTATTTTATAATTTAAAAGTATATAAACTAAATTTTACAAAATGCTATACCACAAATATATATAATTAAAAAGATAAAAATCTATTAAAATCGCAATGTAAATTAAATACCAATCTAATTAATCTGAATTAAAAGTTTTAAAAGTAAAAAAGCTTCAATTTCTTAATAAGCCAAGAACATTTAAAAACTAATAATATTTTAATATAGATAGTATTAAATAAAATATACGATTACTTTTCTTTTAGAATGTTGGTCCGAAAATATTTAAAGATAATTTAAAACATTTACATTTAAAAATATAATTACTAAATATTTTTAGCGCACTAATATGACTTTTACATATATTTATAAATTTAAGACATAACGTACAAATTGGAGATGAAGGGTTTGAGACAAATGGTGTACTTTGTCTTTTCTTTATCTTTATTGTCATTGTCAGAGGCAAATTAGTTGATTCAAAAGATTTGATTAAATGAAATATTTTTTCTTATTTTATAATTTAAAAGTATATACTAAATTTTACTAAATGCCATACCCCAAATATAAATAATTAAAAAGATAAAAATCTATTAAAATTGCATCTTAAATTAAATTCCAATCTACTTATTATGAATTCAATGTTTTACAAGTAAAAATGTTTCAAATTTGTAATAACATTTCAAAACTAATTCTATTTTAACTTAGTTAGTATTAAATAAAATATAAAATTACTTTAACTTTTTAATGTTGTCCGAAAATATATAAAGATATTTTTAAAAAAAATAAATTTTAAAAAATACAATTACTCAATGTGTTAAAGCACTAATATAACTTTTAAATATATTTGCAAAATGAATACATGGCCTATAAATTGAGACGAAGGGGTTCAAACGAAAGGTAATTAGCGTACTTTGTCTTTTCTTTGTCTTTAATGTTATCGTTAACGGCGAATTAGAGATTCAAAAGATTTTACTATCTGTAACACTTTTTCTTATTTTATAATTTTAAAGTATATACTAAATTTTACTAAATGCAATACCCCAATATAAATAATTCAAAAGTTAAAATTCTACTAAAATTGCATCATAAATTAAATTATAATCTATTTAATTCGAATTCAATGTTTTAAAAGTAAAAATGTTTCAATTTTGTATAAGCATTGAACATTTAAAAAGTAATAATATTTCATATACATAGTATTAAATAAAATGTACAATTAGTTTTATTTTAGAATGTTGGTCAGAAAATATTTAAAGATAATTTAAAACAACTAAATTTAAAAATATAATTACTAATATTTTTAGCGCACTAATATGACTTTAAATATATTTATAAAATTAAGACATAACTTATAAATTGGAGATGAAGGGTTTGAGACGAATGGTGTTTGTCTTTTCTTTGTCTTTATTGTTATTGTTAGAGGCAAATTAGTAGATTCAAAAGATTTGATTAAATGAAACATATTTTCTTATTTTATAATTTAAAAGTATATAAACTAAATTTTACAAAATGCTATACCACAAATATATATAATTAAAAAGATAAAAATCTATTAAAATCGCAATGTAAATTAAATACCAATCTAATTAATCTGAATTAAAAGTTTTAAAAGTAAAAAAGCTTCAATTTCATAATAAGCCATGAACATTTAAAAACTAATAATATTTTAATATAGATAGTATTAAATAAAATATACAATTACTTTTCTTTTAGAATGTTGGTCCGAAAATATTTAAAGATAATTTAAAACATTTACATTTAAAAATATAATTACTAAATATTTTTAGTGCACTGATATGACTTTTACATATATTTATAAATTTAAGACATAACGTACAAATTGGAGATGAAGGGTTTGAGACGAATGGTGTACTTTGTCTTTTCTTTATCTTTATTGTCATTGTCAGAGGCAAATTAGTTGATTCAAAAGATTTGATTAAATGAAATATTTTTTCTTATTTTATAATTTAAAAGTATATAAAATAAATTTTACAAAATGCTATACCACAAATATATATAATTAAAAAGATAAAAATCTATTAAAATTGCAATGTAAATTAAATACCAATCTAATTAATCTGAATTAAAAGTTTTAAAAGTAAAAAAGCTTCAATTTCTTAATAAGCCAAGAACATTTAAAAACTAATAATATTTTAGTATAGATAGTATTAAATAAAATATACGATTACTTTTATTTTAGAATGTTGGTTCGAAAATATTTAAAGATAATTTAAAACAATTACATTTAAAAATATAATTACTAAATATTTTTAGCGCACTAATATGACTTTTACATATATTTATAAAATTAAGACAAAACGTATAAATTGGAGATGAATGTTTGAGACGAATGGTGTACTTTGTCTTTTCTTTATCTTTATTGTCATTGTCAGAGACAAATTAGTTGATTCAAAAGATTTGATTAAATGAAATATTTTTTCTTATTTTATACATTTTTAATCATTTATTTTTTTTAATAATTGTTTGTTTTATTCTTATAGGTGAAAGTTTTTTACTCTAAATATATTTGCAAAATGAATACATGGCCTATAAATTGAGATCAAGGGGTTCAAACGAAAGGTAATCAGAGTACTTTGTCTTTTCTTTGTCTTCAATGTTATCGTTAACGGCGAATTCAGAGATTCAAAAGATTTTACTATCTGTAACACTTTTTCATATTTTATAATTTTAAAGTATATACTAAATTTTACTAAATGCAATACCCCAATATAAATAATTCAAAAGTTAAAATTCTATTAAAATTGCATCATAAATTAAATTATAATCTATTTAATTCGAATTCAATGTTTTAAAAGTAAAAATGTTTCAATTTTGTAATAAGCATTGAACATTTAAAAAGTAATAATATTTTAATATACATAGTATTAAATAAAATATACAATTACTTTTATTTTAGAATGTTGGTCAGAAAATATTTAAAGATAATTTAAAACAATAAATTTAAAAATATAATTACTAAATATTTTTAGCGCACTAATATGACTTTAATATATTTATAAAATTAAGACATAACTTATAAATTGGAGATGAAGGGTTTGAGACGAATGGTGTACTTTGTCTTTTCTTTATCTTTATTGTTATTGTCAGAGGCAAATTAGTTGATTCAAAAGATTTGATTAAATGAAATACATTTTTTCTTATTTTATAATTTAAAAGTATATACTAAATTTTACTAAATGCCATACCCCAAATATAAATAATTAAAAAGATAAAAATCTATTAAAATTATATCATAAATTAAATCCAATCTACTTATTATGAATTCAATGTTTTACAAGTAAAAATGTTTCAAATTTGTAATAACATTTCAAAACTAATTATATTTTAACTTAGATAGTATTAAATAAAATATAAAATTACTTTAACTTTTTAATGTTGTCCGAAAATATATAAAGATATTTTTAAAAAAAATAAATTTTAAAAAATACAATTACTCAATGTGTTTAAAGCACTAATATAACTTTTAAATATATTTATAAAATGAAGACATGGCCTATAAATTGAGACGAAGGGGTTCAAACGAAAGGTAATCAGAGTACTTTGTCTTTTCTTTGTCTTTAATGTTATCGTTAACGGCGAATTAAGAGATTCAAAAGATTTTATTATATGTAACACTTTTTCACATTTTATAATTTTAAAGTATATACTAAATTTTACTAAATGCAATACCCCAGTATAAATAATTCAAAAGTTAAAATTCTATTAAAATTGCATCATAAATTAAATTCTAATCTATTTAATACGAATTCAATGTTTTAAAAGTAAAAATGTTTCAATTTTTGTATAAGCATTGAACAATTAAATAGTAATAATATTTTAATATACATAGTATTAATAAAATATACAATTACTTTTATTTTAGAATGTTGGTCCGAAAATATTTAAAGATAATTTAAAACAACTAAATTTAAAAATATAATTACTAAACATTTTTAGCGCACTAATATGACTTTAAATATATTTATTAAATTAAGACATAACTTATAAATTGGAGATGAAGGGTTTGAGACGAATGGTGTACTTTGTCTTTTCTTTGTCTTTATTGTTATTGTTAGAGGCAAATTAGTAGATTCAAAAGATTTGATTAAATAAATATATTTTCTTATTTTATAATTTAAAAGTATATAAACTAAATTTTACAAAATGCTATACCACAAATATATATAATTAAAAAGATAAAAATCTATTAAAATCGCAATGTAAATTAAATACCAATCTAATTAATCTGAATTAAAAGTTTTAAAAGTAAAAAAGCTTCAATTTCTTAATAAGCCAAGAACATTTAAAAACTAATAATATTTTAATATAGATAGTATTAAATAAAATATACGATTACTTTTATTTTAGAATGTTGGTTCGAAAATATTTAAAGATAATTTAAAACAATTACATTTAAAAATATAATTACTAAATATTTTTAGCGCACTAATATGACTTTTACATATATTTATAAAATTAAGACATAACGTATAAATTGGAGATGAAGGGTTTGAGACGAATGGTGTACTTTGTCTTTTCTTTATCTTTTTGTCATTGTCAGAGGCAAATTAGTTGATTCAAAAGATTTGATTAAATGAAACATTTTTTCTTATTTTATAATTTAAAAGTATATACTAAATTTTACTAAATGCCATACCCCAAATATAAATAATTAAAAAGATAAAAATCTATTAAAATTGCATCATAAATTAAATTCCAATCTACTTATTATGAATTCAATGTTTTACAAGTAAAAATGTTTCAAATTTGTAATAACATTTCAAAACTAATTATATTTTAACTTAGATAGTATTAAATAAAATATAAAATTACTTTAACTTTTTAATGTTGTCCGAAAATATATAAAGATATTTTTAAAAAAAATAAATTTTAAAAAATACAATTACTCAATGTGTTTAAAGCACTAATATAACTTTTAAATATATTTACAAAATGAAGACATGGCCTATAAATTGAGACGAAGGGGTTCAAACGAAAGGTAATAGAGTACTTTGTCTTTTCTTTGTCTTTAATGTTATCGTTAACGGCGAATTAGAGATTCAAAAGATTTTACTATATGTAACACTTTTTCACATTTTATAATTTTAAAGTATATACTAAATTTTACTAAATGCAATACCCCAATATAAATAATTCAAAAGTTAAAATTCTATTAAAATTGCATCATAAATTAAATCTAATCTATTTAATACGAATTCAATGTTTTAAAAGTAAAAATGTTTCA
>JAGSPU010000146.1:0-43828 GCA_019321725.1 Paulownia fortunei | reverse complement strand
CCCTTGGGCAAATGTGAAAAAGATGGTGGCTAGGGAGAAGAGAAGAGTAGCCATGGGTTTTGGGAGTGGGAGGGGTTTCCCTTTTTCTCTGTTATGGGTTGGTTTATTGAGTGTGGGTTGGATGGATATTTATACTTGGAAGTTTGCTTGTCAAGTGTGTGACTGTGTGTTTTGTGTGTGTGTGTGTGTTTGGTGGGGGTAGAGGAGGAAAATGCTTCTTTATATTAAAGTATTTTACAACAAATGATCATGATAATACATAAAAATCACAATTTGAATCTTATAATTGTGATAGTAAAAACATTGGGTGTACGAAAGAATTTTCGAGTGGGAAGAAGACACTCGTTGTATGCGTATTGTATCAAATATTTTATTTGACTATTGATAAAACAATAAGATATTTATAATAATATTCATATATCTAAGTGCATATAATTTGAGTGCAATATGGATTCAACCATAATGATGCACATTAGAAGTGATCGTGCGTACTAGAATGTTGTATGGGGTTGTTTGATACCAGATTGGATTCCATTTACTTTTGTTGTATGACATGATAGCAGTTTCAGTGGTTTGTGGCAAGTGCCCTCATCCCTTTGGTCCATTCTTGTGTGAGAGAGGTGATAATATTTCTTATCTTTTGATTTATTTTATTATAGATCTAGACACGAAGAATGTAGATTTGGAATTTTGGGATATAGAAGTATGATAGAAAAACGAGGTTACATCGTTTTATTATGTTTTGAGCATCCTGACGGTTGAACATCTCTATGATTACCAAGTGGGGATAACAATTAATGTATGTCATCAAAGAATACTAACAAACTTCCTAAGGGGGACAATACCAGTTAGGACCGGAAATGAAGATGAATTGCAGAACCAAAGTTCGCCACTTAAAATCATTTAACTTTTTCTTTAAAGAAACTTTTCTCTTCTCCAACCCCCACCCAAAAAAAAAAAAAAAAAATCACTTAAAATCATTATGCCCATAGTATGTAATGTGTAAAAAAGGATAATTTTGGGAATATATATATATATATATATATATATATCCTCATATGTCAATTACATCTAAAAGTATGTAAAGGCTTGAGTTATAATGCACCCATCTATGGAAAAATCATTTAGCATTGTGGGAAAATTTAGTTCAAGTTTGGTTTGATGGAATCCAAAAAAATTATATAGTGAGTAAATTATATTTTTCATGTAATTGGTTTACAATCTAAAGAGAGTTATCAATGTAATATCATTAGTCATGTAATTAGTTAGTTACGGACAAATTGAGTTTGAGTAAGAATTTTATAGTATAGTGTTTTGAATAAAAATTAAGCAAGAAAATAAAAAATTCTAATAGTGTCAGACAATCGTTTGACATGTTTCTGGTGACACATGGATTTTTTTCCACATGTAGCAATGTTTAGGGGTTACAAGAAATTTTAAAACATAAAAATTCCTAAAATTGGTTGAAATTTAGCATTTGCTCCTATCAATTCATTTTCTCTATTTTTTTTTCTTAAAATAAAATTTAATCATCCAAAGTCATATTTTTTTTCATCAACATATAGCTCACAAATCACAATTATAGACCTTTTGGCCCTATTACCAATCCCACCATCTTTTTTCTTTTTATAATCACACACACATTTATCTCTATATATAAATATAAACTATCAATGGTGTTCAATATATATTTTACACATATGAACATATTTATATATTGAAGATTCATATTTGACCTACATCTTATACTAAATTATTTAAGAATTAAAATTTCACTCTAAATGATTTAAAATCATAAATACAAGATATTTACTAACAAATTATCTTATCTCCTCAATTTATATCATATATATATATATATATTGAATATTTATATTTGACCTACATCACATATTAAATTATTTAAGAATTAAAATTTCACTCTAAATAATTTAAAATTATAAATACAAGATATTTATTAATAAATTATCTTATCTGCTGGATTTATACCGATATTGTATTGTGATATCAATCCATTCTAGGGTGTGAAACTTAGGAAAAAGCGAATCCACTTTACAGCCTCTGTATCTGATAAGTATATTTTTTTTTTAGTCCCCATTCCAAATCTAAATGTTCAACCAGATACAGTGTTTTTATAATTATAATAAATACGTATATAAATATAAAAGGATGCAAACAAATTAGACAGCCCAAGTGAGGTCAAGCTCAGCTCTGAGGAGTCTAAGGGGGGCCAAGCCACTTACTGGTCAGTTTTGGCAAATAGTCTCTGACAATGTGGCACTCCAGAAGTTGCATGTGATTAGTCCAATTATGAATCAGACTTTACACTTCGGTGTGCGACTCCACAAACTTAAAAAAAATGTTAGTAGGTTTATAGTGCACCATTTTTCATTTGTTCCTTATATTGCTTTAAATAATATTTTTATAATTATATTGATTATTAAATTAATTTTAACGATATAATCCATCGGATAGATTCAACTATTGATTCAAATTAATTATATTTTTTATTGTATTTTATATAAAATTATAATGTTATAAATTTATTATACTGTATAAGGTAAAAATAAATAAATAATTAATTAAAAAATATATTTAACAAAATTCAAATTCAAATAATCACGTATATATAACTAAATATCAAATTTATTTTAAAAAAAATAAAAATAAAAAAAAATATTTTTGATCGATTTTTAGGCTGGTGCAACCGATTTTGACCGGATCTCCAATTTTTTTGCATCCAAACAGAGTGGAATAACCATTAATTCTCGATTGAACCGATCGATACGATTCGATTTTTAAAATATTGGTTTTAAATAAAATGTTCTTAAAAACTTTCTATTGTTCAAATGATAAAATTAATTTTTTAAAATCTAAAATAAAAAAGTCCTACTTTTAAATCTAATGAGGATATTTTAATTTTACTTTCATAGTTTATCAGAATCATTAATTATATTTGATTAATCTTGATGTTTGTATATCCTCTCATAATTTATGATCCATTATATTTTGTTCCACGCAAAATTCTGTTTCTACGGAACATGTATGTCTCGAACATGCAACAAATCTACAAGCAAATGATGACGACTCTAACGTAGGCCTGTTGCCAGCTGCCGAGCAGAAAATGAATATCCAGAGGTGAAAATTTATTTTTTATTAAAAATAATAAATAAAAAAAATATTTTTTATTATTTAAGAAATATGAATTTTAAAAATTTAATAATTTTATATATAAAATCTATATAAATTAAAAAAAAAATAGAGTTGAGGGTGGGCGGTGGCGGCCACCCGCCCCCCTAGCTTCGTCCCTCCTGTTGTGGTTTTGAATTCCCAAAAAAAAAAAAAATGGAAAAAAAGGAAAAACAAAAACAAAAAAAAACAAAAATTGTAGAAAGGGAGCAAGAAATGCTAAAGTATTTGGTATTATTTGGGGAGAAAAATACCCCCTAAAATAAAACCAAAATTTATAAAAGTCTTTGGGGTTTTATTTCTATAAAAAAATCTCCCTTTTCTCTCAAAATATTTGAAAAATCCCTAATCATTACTATATATAAATACATATATTTCAATTATGAGATAGCTTTATATAAATCTTTATATGTGTATACATCAATATATATATATATATATATATATATTTACATATTTCAATTATTACCTTAATGTGAATATAATTTTTAATTATTATATTAACATAATAATAATATTTAATAATATAAAAGTTTGATGTAACACTATAAACTAGACAAAATCATATATGATATTACATATAGTGAATATAATCATTTTCGAAAATAAAAAAAATATTAAAATATATCAATTATTTTCAAAATAAAATCAAAAATATTTTTAATATTCACACGTTCACTTAAAATATATTTTCCTAAAATATTTATCCAAAACATCCCAAAATGGACTCCAAACATGATCTCACCCGCGAATCCAACCAACTACATCTATTGTATCTATTTCTTATCAAAATTAAAAGAGATGATAAAAAGGTGATGGGTTAAAATTTATTTATAATATCGCTCTAAAATTTTGAACAACGGGCCATTTTATTGTATTTATTCAAGTTGAGCTTGAACAAAATAGAATCGGCTTGAAGAGATTGGTCTCGTTACAAATTATATTAATTATGCAAGGATAATAAATATTAATTTATAAATCTATATAAAATATACTTATAAATATAACGCTGTTGGTGGAGTCATACGGGAAATGTTTTTGAGGAAATACTTTGTGAAATGTTTGGAAAGATTCCCTAGGGAAATATGTTTTGAACAAAACATTATGAATTAGTGAATTGAAAATTTTTATCAATTGATTGATAAATTGATTTGATATTTTATTTTGTGAATTTGTTCTTATATTTATTTAAAGAGTTTTTCTGAAAATAAAATGTAGGTTTTTTTGGAAAAAATATGGTGTAGGTTCTGAAAAAGGAGTTGTTTTATGAAAAAAATTCAAAAATATTTTTTGAAATACGCCTACCAAACTTGTTTCCTTCTAAAAAAAACGTGAATTCATTTGGAGAAATGACTGCATACATAAGAGTTCCAAAACTTAATTAGAATCGGGTATTAGTCCAAACAAACTTGATTCACAGGCATAGGGCGGTAGGAAACCAAAAGTAATAGCAATTACTGAAGCCGTAAAAGAAAATTTCCAAACGAGCCTCCATGATGGTTTTTTTTTTTTTCATTAATGAAAGGAGAACCCACTGTCACTGCTTTTTGTATGCGCATTGGATAAACTTTATAACTGATACAATAATTTGCAAGTCATATCATTCAGGTAAAGCGCACTAGACAACCTCGATGCGATAGGGTCAATCGAAAGAGTATTGGAAGGGGTGAACTCGGATATGACGCCCTGCACAACTCTCCTCCACTAACTCGTCCACCATTTGTGGGATCATGTTGTTTTCATTACCCATCAAATGGATAGAGCGTAAGTTGAATAAACCTCCAAATATGAGGGTAACTCTTAGTCCCAAAAGTTGTGAATTTAAATTTGGTAAGAAGTACTTAGCAATATTTTCAAAATTTGAGTGAATCAGTCAGTTCAACTGGTTCAATTGAGAATCGGAGTCGTTTCGATTCAGTCAGACCCAAAAAATCATTTGATCGATCAATAATCGGTCAAATCAGTCAAAACCGCCCATAACCGGTCAAAATTGATTTGATCGGTTTTCATCCTTTTTTTAATTTTTTTTGTTTTTGATTTTTATAATGATTTAAATTTGACATTTTGTTATATTTATGTGATTATTTGGATTTTGTGTTTTGGTATATGTTTTTTTATGTAATTATTTATTTATTTTTATATTTAAAATGATTTGTATAACAATAAATCTATTATATTATTATTTTACATAATAAAATAAAAAAATATAATTAGTTTTCATTAAATCGGTTTGATCGATTGAACCGCTAATTGTTAATAAGATCGGTTTGATTATCAGTCCGATTATGAAAATATTGGTACTTAGCATCCCAATTTGTGTCTTCTAAGTGGATTTGAAAAATAAATTAAATTATTTGATATTCTACTCAATATCGATAACTAAAAATTCGTTGAATTTGCTTAACGTAATTGACTAGACTTGAATATATATTTTGGTTAGATAAGAATTGAAGCTCGACTCTTACTCAATTCGATTAAAACTCGTTCGAAGTCGATTATCTTAATAATCAAATCTAATTTAAACATAATTTTTAAAAGCTATTTAAATTACAATGTATTCAGTTCACCTATGTTCCTAAATGTTATTTTTTATGCATGACAAGAAAACAGTACTTTTGGTTTGTTAACCAATTCTTTTTTCTCCGTATCTTGGTTTGCAAGAAAAAATTGAAAGGCATGTAACTTTAGAAGTATTACAACTCTGTTCCTGCAAGTCAAATATTCCATTAGCACAGCACATTCTTCTTTTAGAATTTGGTACTTAACATGAATTGACTATATATACACACATATACATCTTGTTGACAAAAGCTGGTTGACTCATGTGACCTAATTTGAGTGAAATAATATAAAAAAATTTATGTGCTGATTGCAAGACTCTCGATCCATTAATATTCATTAAGTATTTTTTATCACCCACCCACATTTCAATTCAATTATTTTGAATGAATCATATTCGAATGTATTGCGTTTAATTCATTATAAACTGACTTGTATTTTTTAATCACAAAGTTTGTTTTCTTAGTGATTTCCTTACTTGCTAAGATACATTTCCAATCAATGTGATTAAGTTAATTTGCAAGTAAGGAAATGTATCTCACATTGATTGGAAATGTGCTGTGCTAATGGAATATTTAAGTTAATTTGCTAAGACCAAAGACATTGCTCGTGGGATATTGGGCATTTGGTCTAGTTAATTTGCAATGTCTTTGGGTCTCAATGTGTAGCCAATCTGTATCCGTGAATGAAAATTTGAGTTCTGATTAGAGTTGTATGTTGCATGAGAAAATTTATCTTCTGTACAATTTATATGCTGGAATTTCATACTTTGACTTGTATCACTAACAATAAAGTAACAACTAGCCCGATTTCTCTAGAAAAAAAAAAAAAAAATGTTTTCGAATTGAACCCTAACTTGTCTTTTTTATTAGTACTGAGAATTAGAAAATCCATTCAGTTTGTAAGAGGGTCCACGTTCAAGAAGAAAATGACTTCCAAGTCAAGATAGATAGATGCACTGATTTTCTCATCACATCACACCATGTGGTAGTGGTGGTACTTGTGATAATGGTCCAAAATGCTTATAGTCTTCTTTAAATATCATCGCATTATCTGTGCCCTTCTACATATGCTGTCCAGATTTGAGATACCTTATAATGAAAGCGTGTCGGGAGATCTTTTTCAATGTCCGTAAAGTGAGTGTACACTCAAGTTGGATCCAAATTCAAAATATCAGCTTAAGATTTTAAATTTCTACATATTATTCGTTTGAGCATATGAGTTTCAAGCCGACCTTAAACAATTCTCATCTGGACTCGAATCTCTGTTATTTTCTTTTCAAGTTATTATGTTCGTGGTTTTTTATTCGAAAAAATATTTAAATCAAAGATGGTAACCATCGGCACAATGTCTTCTCAAATTCAAACCTTGTTCTATCTTTGTATGGTAAACACATCAATGTAAGAATAATTAGAAGGCACTGGATAATATTCAATACAAGTAAACAACGGGAGAAATAACACATACATATATGTATCTGAAAAGCACAAAATTTATCAATGAGAACTGTGAATGAGAAACTTGTTTAAGAAATAACAATATACTAACAGAGTCGAGCGATGATACTTAAACTTAAGTCCTCGTATATACGACTTATAATCTGTTCCAATCACTCTACCCAAGCTTCACAATCATTGAGTTTTATATGGGACGACATGCCCTTGACTATATAACCAGAACTATCTCCAGAACAAAACCGACATGACCTATGCCTAACTAGCAATAGATACTCTGGGTTTTCTTCTGTAAAAAGAAGAATTGGTAAACTAAGAACCCAAAACTGCACATTTAGCTACCGATTAGTCTACATAGTCTTCGAAAGCAAACCTTTTCCCCCTAATCTCTATCTTCTGTTTAAGTACTTATCTTGCTCTATTACCATGCAGTTTTCATGACTGAGGCGAACCTGTGTCAAGAATCTCGGTTCATGATGGAGGTTTGTGAGCTGTTCGTCTTAAGGTTGCTAACTTCTTCTAATGCGTCCCAATTTGGAATGTTAGCAGTAGCTTCATTGATCAATTTTATGAGGGTCACCTGCAAATGATAACAAATTGACTGGGATTAAAGGAACAGAAACGGAGAACTCTGACCTTCCTGACTATGTATTAAAACCAGACGAGAAAACAGTTGAAGGGCAAGGACCACAAGATGAAGAAGGCTGTAATGAATTTCCAGCCTAGTTTACCACAAGGACCATTGTTTTGGTAATTGGTCAAACTTAAAATATTTTGCTAAAAGAATGCAGAAAAATACAGGGACAAACCATCTGTACATGAATTCTCAAACGGCTTGCACATAAGATGTATGTTTAAATGGAGATTTCATGGTTCATGCCTCAATCTTGAAGTCTTAGACTCGAGATAATTTCAAAGAAACTCATCTGTATTAAGCTCCATAACAAAGGTGACAGGAACAGAAATTCAGAGTTTTTGATGATATACATGCAATTGTCTCATGTTACCAATCTTTTGGTTATTGGCATGTTTCATGAAAGAAAGCATGATGAAATATTGAATAAGATAATGAAAAAAAGTAAATTTAAATAGAAGTGTTAGCATAAGTGTTCAAGCTTTCTAGTTTTCCAAACTAGATCTCCAACATCATACATGTTACTCAATTTAGCTTTTCCCTCTCTAGGGCATTTCCAACTATTAAATAAATAAAAATCAAGGAACACAATAGGGAAACTACAAGATCCCATCAGTATTAGTTTGCATAAAAGAAGTTTCCTCATCTTAATGATCTATTAGCCTTCTGGCAACCAATCAAGACTAGTTTGTGAACAACAGACTCAACATAATTGTCACGAGACGATCTATCTGATGGTTACAGAATTAGAGCAAGACTTTACGCCTACTTATTATAGTCACCATTCCACATCCAAAAACACAGAACATATTCTTGATTTAGAAGAATCTTTTGAAGTTCCCTTAATACTTCGACATGACTTCTTTAATTGGGTGTCTTTTTTGTTGGTATTCGTATTTAAGGCGTAAAAGTGTTCCCATTTGGTTAGCCATGATATATTTGTTCCACAATCATTTCTACCGTTCTCTGCCAGAGCTCTCTATAGTTGATTTGTCCAATGTATGGCAGCTCACAAGAGACGTGGTGGAAGAATACATGGCTAGGTTTCAAAGGACAAAACATAGTCAAACTTTGGGCCTGAGCAACAAGATATCTGTTCCAGTGTTAATGGAACGACTATTTATACTTAAAAAAGGAAGCTTCAGGTAGAAAAATTGATGGACTTTCTTGAGCTAGCCAGATTCATTCACTTTAAGAAGCTTAAGAAGAAATAACAGATAGAATGTGTCGACAGCTACAAACCATTTCTTATAAACATAAAACACAAATAAACCATTTCTTAAGATGCGTATAACGCATTAAGCAACCAGGACATTCCACAAAGAGAGAATGACAAATTTTCTTTCTGCACACATTGAAAGATAAATTAAAGTGTAACTTATCATGAATAGAATTACGAAAGACAGAATGGGAAAATGGAGCAAAGAACTAAGTAATGCAGAAGTAGTCAGCAAAGAATAATAATGCAGTTTTCAGGAATGAGGCAATTGTGCAGACATACTACACTTTCAGGAGCACCTCGAGGGGGCAAGGATAGATTTTGTGGTGGAGGGCCATCGAGGTATGTTCTCTTATCAAACCGCCACTCTCCTATTTTCCCTTCCATTAGCTCACCCTGATCATCAACCACATTATGCATATGGTGAACAAGATATTAAGACATTGCTCCAGATAATATGCAGATCAGCAACTGTTCTATAAAACAAGAGGAAAATGGAAGTGTCTATTCCCAGGTAATGAATTTTACCTTATTGGATGAAAGACAAATTACTTTACCTTCAAGTTGTAGTCACAACTATAAGTATAATGAAGAATAAACTTATTTCCAGTTTCCAAGTCCCATGGGGGCTGAAAATATATCAGCTCAAGTTAGAAATCAGCTTCAGTATAAAAACTTCATGCAAGAAAGAAAAATTAAAAAAAAGAAAAATGTGACTAGCATCACTTATGCTACAGTTTAGAAACTAAACCTGCAACATAAAGTCTTTCCAGAGAATATGCTGCACACCATGAAGAGCAGAGGCCACAGCATATGCATACCTTTGACAGTAAACAACAGAAAGGTTAGAGACAATACCAAACCTAAAGATAAAAGTTTCACCTCGTAAGCCACAAAGGGGATGCTTCGTAGATCAGCTCACATTTCTAGCACCCATCCAAACGTGTTATCAGTCTCTGGGTCATTCTTCATTTTCAAAGAGACATTCATCCAAGTAGGTGCAATTTTTTCCAGCACATCCTGAGTGTCAATTCAAATATTGCTTAATTATATATTATATACAGGCAAGAAAATAACAAGGCACAGATCCTAAATTTCATGACATCATTATTTGTCCTACACCTTTTTGAGAAAGAAAAAAAACATATTTGTTTAAATAAGTGCATAATCAATAGATTCACCTTCTTAATTATAACTGGAGAATTGCCAATCTGGTCTATGTTTACTACCGGACCCATCTCCTCTGGGAAAAACTTCCTTAGAATTTTCTCATTTTTGGTAGGTTTGATGTAGAAAAATGAGAATGCGGCAGGATATCCTTTGAAGGCCAAGTTCGGCAGTGGCTTTATGAATATGTGATCAGGTTCTGCCATCAATATGTATCTGCAGCAGGGGGAAAAAAATGGAATCCATGTTTACAGAACACTGAAATGCCACTAATATCATATTGATAGAAGCAAGCTCACTCTTCTTCAATTGTCACCTTCTCCAGCCATTGCACAAAAGCCCATGGTCGATTCAAGACAACATAACCCTGGATGCAGCATCTCAAATTATTTCAAAGAAAAGCAACAGACAAATAAAATAGTTTAACTTACTATTACCAAGTCCACATATCTAAAAGCAAAACTTCAAATGTAATGGCAAATAAAATGAACTAAACTAAAAGAAGGAAAATATAACGAAAAAAGTATATATTGCGGATATTGACACCTATTAATACTTATGTAAGTTGCCATTTAAGGTACTAATTAAGCATGACAGAATTCAATACTTGCACCTCAAAAACATTTAGTTAAACAACTAAGTGGAAGTAATGGGATGGAAAAACTTAATGGAAGTTTCTACAAAACAAATTTCTTCCATGAAGAAAGGGATTAGGCCTAATTGACATCCATTCACAGTTACAAATTCTAGAATTAGTAGCCTATATAAAGCCAAGTAATGAATTCCAAAAAACAAAAGCAGCTATTAGGTAATAGAGCAACACATGAACAAGAGAAAGAGAACAAGACAATAGCAACGAAGAATGACTTCTCACCCGATCCAAACCTGCAGGAAGAGGATCAACCACAAATGTAGGAATCTCATCCATCAGGTTGTCAGGATTTCCTGAATGAAGGATTCTTGTGAATTTTCCCATCTCTGATCCAGGCAAATCCTTCTTCTTCTTATACCAGTAGTACATAATACGACATTGCCATTTGCTGTAAGGCGTATCCGTGCTTGTCAGGGCAACATGAAAAAGTAACCTTTCATTTTTTGGTTTTTTTACCTTCTCTGGCATCTCGGTCACAGGATCAATGAGAAGTTGACTCTGTTCACCAGAAGTCCATTTTCCAGGACTAACCTTTTGGTGTTGAACAAACATTGTAATGAAGTTATAGAAAACCCCAATAAACAAGAGTACCACAAAAAGGGCTATTGCTCGCCCCATATATTTCCTCCCATACAAGATATCACAAACCAAACTACAAGCCGAACTGAAAATCAGTTGATGCGTCTTTATAATATAGTTTCTAATAAATAATAAAGGAAGCTTGCATAAAACTTCTCCTTCCTAGAAACATAAGCCTAGTATTGTAAACTGGCCCTGATTCCTTTTCTAATATCTTTTACCAAACACCGAATGAATCCATCCGAATTCAAGTTCTATGCAAATATCTGCAAAAGCAAGAAATTTGGATAAGATTGACATTAAAATTGCTTTAGGTTTCCATGTTCATAGAAAAACAGATCACCAAAGGCTTGTTACAGACACCAAATTGAAAAATAAATTAACCAAATGACCAATCTACATAATCGCTAATGCAGTATTTCTTATCTTTCACAGTGGAAAAAGTAAAGCCAAATCACAGATAGGACCACTGATACAAATTCATTAGAAAAGTGTGGGCTATAACTAGTAATTCCACATAAATTCATGAAAAATTTTAATGGCAGAAAGGCTAGAAAAAAGGGCATGCAAATTATTGAATCTTCCCAACAAGTATAAAAATGCATTAAAATCTTGAAACTCAAATCATATAAGAATTTGCAAAATTTGCCATACATGGTATCCAATCATAGAAAATATAGAAAATTCGTGTAATCCATCAGTCCCATAACATTAATCCACAAATATAGAAAATCATACTTCTAATCCAGATTACCAGTCCAAGACACAATGCAAATACATATCCAATTCTATTCTTACATAACTTCAAAAAAGTTTACTGAGAAAAAACCCAAAAATTAACTGCCCTCAAAGAACAAGCACCAAGACTTGTTATAGTCAATCTCGTGCAAGAGCCAAACCATTTCATTTGAGTCCATAATCATCAAGGAAGGAGAGAACCATCATCAAGAATAGCAAGTCTCACAAATAAGGACAACATATGACATGCCATAACACAAAAGGAAAGAAATAAAAGGACCACCATCTATAAAATACAAAACAATAATAAAAGAACTCACAATCAGAATTCAACCTTTGATCCGCATGGGTGGCAGAAAGAGAGAAAGATAGGAGGAAAGCTGAGACAAAAAACAGAAGAGAAGTGAGAGATGACGCAGAACAGAGACAGAATCTCTATAGTGAAAGATAGACTAATTTTATTGTACCATGAATACATCAAATAAATAACGTGCGTTTCTGTGTTGTCAATTTTCTTGATTTTGATTAAGACTTTAAAAGGGTAGTAGGTTTTTTTTTTTTTTAATTGGAAGCGCATTAATGTTTTTTCTTTTTTTTTTAAAAAAAAAAGAGTATCTGCGACAATAAAATTTAAGTTTTGGATTAATTTAATTAAAGATGGGCTGATAAAGTTTTCGAAGAATGGATTTTGAAATAATGGATTGTGACAGATTCTATTTTTGATGACTTGCTTTACGTAATTGTTATTCTTCACAAGTACTGTTTGGACAATTCAAATGTGTTTTAAGAATCTTAATGTAATTAGTGTAAAATCCTATCTTATTATAGTAAGAATATATTGTACCATTGTGCTTTCAAAAATAAGAATATATGATAAATCAATAAGTAATTGCATGACACTGCTCATCTATTTTTGTTTGAGATATCAGAAAGTTTAACAAATCGATGAAAGTTCATTTAACGTATTAGATTCATTATAGAATAGATTAAAAAAATTATTCTTGAAATTTAATCTCTTTATAAAAAAATTTCTAAATATTTTAAAATTATAAATAACCCCTTGAGGTATTGTAGATATCTCATTTATTTTTATTTTACAAATACACTTTCATAGATGAAATTTGCAAAGTAGAAATAAATGTCAAAAAAATATATATAATTTATAAATTAAAAGATTTTTTTACAATTGACCAAATCTTACGTATAATTTCTTAATTTAAGTTTTATTATATATTTTTTAATTTTCAAATGGATTGAGAAAAGGAGGCCACTCCGCTCTTCCTCTTTTCCTATTCAAAAAATAAAAGAAAAAAATGGTTGACACCTACCCTTTGTCCTCCAAATTGTTTTAGCAATCTCAAAATAAAAATATTTCCACAAATGTATGATATTTATGTAACTATCAATCCATTGCTAAAGTATTTTTGTTAGCCTTTATTTTCTCTATTAATTTACTTTGTATTATATTCTTAATTAGCTGTCCATTAAGTATTTTGACTAAGCATACAAGCTATTTGGACTATTTTGGTTTTCTTTATTCTATTGCAACTTGAGAAAATTAGGTTATTATTTTATGTATTTATTTTGAAAATATTTTATCATCTCAATAAGTTTGTTTGTAACCAATTTTTTTCTCAAATTGTTGCAAAGATCATGGTTTTGAAATTCGGATCGGACTGGTCGGTCGTACTGATTTAATTGAAAACCGATCATGACACGGGTTTCGATCTTGTATTTAAAACGGGTGGCAAGAAACTCATTACCACCTAGTAAAAACCAGTAAAAATTGATTGACTCGATGACCTATCATGACCCGATTCAACTAATTTATTTATTTTTTAAATTCACAAAGGAAAAAAAAAAGAGAAGTAAAAGTGAGGTGCAAAAGAAATATATAAGAATATTTTTGACTTATTTTGAATTTATATGAATATGTATTTTATTAATTTAGTTCTTTATTTTTACTTATATTTATAAATTTTTTATCTTGGTACTTATGTTTAACTTTTACACACACATATATATAGGCACATAAAAGAGTTATTTGTTTTTTAATAATAGTTCAATTGGACCAATGACCTAATAACCCAATTAATTATTCGGTTCAATGTCCAATCCAAATTTAAAAATACTTGGACCAATGACCTAATAACCCAATTAATTATTTGATTCAATGTCTAATCCAAATTTAAAAATACTGGCAAATATAGCATGATTGCTTAAGGAATTAGATTTTTCTTCGCAAAATTTGTGTCATAGAGTTTATTTTATTTTATTTTTTGGTGGCTGGAGGAGAAAATGTATTATATCAAAATTATATTAAAATTATCAAAGAACAATAATAAACTAATATCCACATATTTCGTGGAATCCAAATGCAAAATATCTTAATTATGGAGTTTTAAAGTCTTAAGTTTATCACTTGGTCAAAGCTTAATTGACATTTGATAGAATATTTAAAATCTAATTATACTTCATTGCAATATTTGGCATCCCAAACCGCTACCATGTTTAGATTATCGCTATATAATAATTAGTGTTTTATAAAAAGGAAGTATAGCGGCTATTAAACCAATAACAATTTTGTAAAATCAATTCTTCCAACAATATTATTTCTAATGAGTCTATTTTTCTAAATCAATTTTCGAAATGGCTTACCAAGCCCACTTTTAGTAGAGCTGATTCCATCTGTCGTCAATCCCATTTTTCCTATTTTTTTTCCTTTTTTCAATTGTGAAATCCATCAAAGGTTACTCCCAAAATTAAATAACGTTTAAGATTTTGTCTATGATCAAAGGTCAATTTAGTGTGCTAAAATAGCAGAATTATGATAATGTAAAATCTATTGTTGAGATACCACCACTCATTGTCATAATTGAGGATAGAACAAAAAAACGTCAAATTGTAAAATTGATTCTTTAAGTTGGTCTATACAGGGTTTTGATCTTTTATTTTATGGATGTATCAATTTTAAAATATTAAGTTCAAAAAATTGATAATTTTAGAATAATTTTAATTAGAGATTTTTAATTTGATCAGCAATCGCTAACATGAGCAAAAAATTGATTGGATTGCTTACATGGACACAAATATGGGGATTTATGCATTTTGGAAGGAAAATTACATTAAGTGGCATCTCTATGGACAAAAGGATAAAACAAATGCAAATTACACAATCTAGAGGAAAACCCACATGCACATGACTTCAAAATAAACTAAAACTACTTTTTAGCATTTCCCACAAATAAATAATATAAAAAATAGATTACATAATACATTTAAGTAATTTTGTAATTTTGAAAATTATAAGATAATTTACAAAGTTTA
This sequence comes from Paulownia fortunei, assembly GCA_019321725.1. Taxonomy (NCBI): domain Eukaryota; kingdom Viridiplantae; phylum Streptophyta; class Magnoliopsida; order Lamiales; family Paulowniaceae; genus Paulownia; species Paulownia fortunei. Next base: position 28,310 of record JAGSPU010000146.1, on the reverse strand, counting down.
AAAAAATAATGAAAAATAAAAAAATCATCTTCTTCAATAAATAATGATTTTTAAATTCCTCTAATATATTTTTATTACTTTTTAATAAAACAAAATATAAACGAATAGAAAATTATTGCACAAAATTTTTTTCACTATAATTTAAACATAATATGTAAATTATTTTTTTTGTTTATTTATTTATCTAATTTAAATATATTCTCTAATTTCTAAATATGAAATTTTATTACATCTATATTTATGATAATGAGTAATTCAAAATTATAAAAGTATAATAAATTTGTATTTTTACTGTATTTATTTTCCTGTTTATTTATATTCTAATTTTACTCAAAAAGAAAAAAATATCAAAGAAATTTAAAAATATTCTTTATTGAAGAATATTTTTTTATTTTTTCTTCATTTTTTATTAATTCCATAAATTATTTATATTTACAAAAATTAAGAAATTTTTAAAAATTTTATATAGACCATTTTCTTTTATATTTATAGGATGCCACTTGATCAGTCGATTTTCCTAAAAAATGCAGAAATCCCTAATTTTGTGTCCAACTCAACCATTTCTGGCCAAATTAAGAATCTTATGCCAAAATTGTCCTAAAATTATCATTTTTCTATAGCTAGTGCCCTAAAAGTGTATCCCCAAAATAAATGACTAAAACACTAAGTACACCACAATATAGGACCAAAAACTTCAGGCACTTGAATTTGTTTGGATCACATCTACACAAACCGAAGCAGTACCAATGACACGAAATTCACGTCGTGGTGGAAAAATGAGTCCGTATCAATTTTTTGAAACTAGTATCCTAAAATTAGTACATCTTCAGAAGAAATGATTAAAACTGTAAATAGGCCAATATACAATACCAAAATTGTAATTTTTTCAAATAAAAAATATAAAAAATTGAAATGTTACTCCTTTTTAAATTTAAATTCTACTTTCAAATTTATACTCATTTTATCTCAAACTATTGTTCTTTTTATCCTCTACTTAATCTTTTAACTTTAGTATATTTATTTTTACAATTCTAGGATAAAATGCACCAAGGCTAAGAAGAACAAGTAGAATAAAGGCGGAGTAGGCAAGAAGCAGAAATTTCAGGGAAGTGCCTCAACAAGATAGGTCAAAATGCCTCGAATTGTCGACTTTCGAAAAAGAAAAAAGAAGCTAATGTGGTGGATGGTATCACAAATTATATTGCAGATTCAGGCCGCCGTGCAGTCATTTTTGAAGTCTGTCTGACTGGGTTCAAGAGAATGATTGGCATTGGAGCTATAAGACCTGTCTATTCTGAATAGGCCTGTTGACTGCCTGTGAACCCATTGAAAATGGAAAGAAGCTCTATATGGGAACCTCAACCACGTGAAGTTAAAGGGCCAGGACATCTAGAAAGGAGCTGACTCTAAACAATGTAATATAGGTGCCAGAAATTCCAAGAGCCTAGTGTCAAGCTCACTTATGAATAAGCATGGGTTCTGCAATGTTTTTGCAGTTTGGACAAATTGTTGAATTCACTATAACCAGAGGGGTATACGGAGCGAAAAATTAAAATTTTTATCAAATATAAATTTAACTCTTTGATTCGAAATGAATTTTAACTATTACGTTTATTTAAGTAAATATATAAATAAATATAAAATCGGATTATACCTTTTGTACACTCCGATTGTTGTAGGGAATGAAGCAATCAATTGCTTATTCTGGACTATCAGGAATCGTAGGCATCTAAGTGTCTCCCCTCAATCAGGTCACAATATGAAGGAGCAACACCAATCAAAAGGATTCGTTAGTATCCTTTTAATTGTTTACTAATTTGAGTAAATTTTCAAGAACAATAAAAATTGATTCTTTAAGTTCTTGAAACAATAATATGAATAGAATAATAAGAAACTGATTTTTTTTTTGGAAAGTAAAAATAGAAGATTTTAAACAAAATAATTTTTGCTCAAATTTTTGAATTGATTATGTAATTTTCATCCATCATATATATAGGACTGAAAATTTGATTCCCTTTCCAACTCTTGAAAAGTTTTTCAATTTTGAACTATTTCAAAATTTTATCTTGAAGGATTTCAAATCTTCCAAAAACTCTTTTCTTTTCTCTCTACTATTGTATGTGGACTAATTTGAGACTACGTTAATCATCAAAATTGTCTACATACATTGTTGATATTAATTTGAACTCTTCAAATAATATCAAGATAGATATATATCATATATATATATACTAAAACTATATTTATACATAAATTAAATCATAGTGGTCGATATTATCCCATAAAATCAGTCACTATATTTATTTATCTATAAATATGTTAATTAAATAAATCATATTTATTTAATTTATTCTCTTCATATTTTAGTAGGCTTCTTAAGTGATTCACATTAATTTTGGGTTTGGACTAAAAAATCCCCAAATCAATTCAATTGATTCAATCTCAATTAAATCAATCCAATTGATTAATTTAATTTACTCCATTTGGGATTTCTAATCAAATTAGGTCCAATTAAATAATCTAATTACTTAATTGAATAAATGAATAATTTAATTTAATCATTAAATTAAATAAAACCCTTAATTAATTAATTAATCAGTATTAATTAATTAATTTTCCAACTATTGAATAAAATCTAAAATTAGAAATATTATTTTCCATAAAGATGTGTGACCCTCTTAGGTTCACTACTAAGCTAGTAGTGAGTTTGCAATATTTGCAACTTATATATAATAATTATTCCAACTAATTAATTCAATTAATTAATTTGTTTGGAATCAACTCCGTAATTTCAAAAACCTCACAATCTATGAAAACACCTGGCAAGTAATTATAATAAACTAGTCTTAAGTAAAATAGCGAGTAAACATATTTCAGTTGCGAGTACCATACACATACGGTCCTTTCGATATCTAATCTCCCAATTAAATCTAAGACATGGATTATAAGTCGAAACCCTAAATGATTCAATAGTTATGATCCCATTTCAAGTTCCAATGATTCTAGATGAATCATGATTCATTCTGCCTTGACCAAGGTCTTTGAATCACGAATTATAAAAATACAGGAGATTCCCTTATTTAAAAAGACAAGTGTCGAATTCTATGTTGGCCACTAACAAACCTCCATACACACCAGTGCAACACCCAACATACCTCCTTTGTGATTGTCAAATAATCAGAAAATATATCAAAGTGTTGCAGGATATACACAAGGCTACCATCGTGCCTCAAGTTTGAGGATTAGTCGTGTACTATCGCAACACAGAAATTCTTATTTCGACGGGCAAAGCCTCCAATTAAAATTTTTTTGCGGGCCATGTTCGGTGTACTTGTTCCCTAACAAGCACCCACATACATGCACTTACGTTTTTATGCTAATGCCAATGGAATATGACATCCTCGTCTCACAAGCATGCATCATATGTGCGAGTCTTATTGAGTTATTTGATGTCTCATCTTAAAAGCTCTCGACTCGAAACTTATTTAAGACCAAAATTTTAGAGGCATGTTTCATAATCGCCATCATATGCGCGACCATACCCCATAGCTAAATTTGGTCTAAGGACTTAATCTAATGTGCAGAAATAAAACATGCAAAATATAAAATAAATAAAATATCTTTTTATTAATATGATTCCCAATAAAATTGTCTTTACAAAAGTAAAAGAGTATAATACACCCAATCCAATTGGGGCGTTGGACATCCTAATATAACACAAATATCTATCGACCAAGGGTATTTGTGGGAAAAGGATATGAATGTGAGGGTATGTTTAAACTGAATGTAATAACTGTAAAGTCCCAAATCAGTAAAATTAGTTCTTCTAATTATTTGATTGAGTCTTCCTTTTTATGGCATGGTAGACTATGGCATGTTAATTATGATATAGTATGTTGATAAATTAACTTAAATCACATTCGTATTTTCCAAATTGATTCCCAATATAAGTGTGAAAACTCTGTTGATGTAAAATTGACAACATAATCTTTTAAACAATTGAAAGAAAATATGGAACCCCTTGATTTAATACATAGTGATATTGTGATTTGAAATTTATTCAAACAAAGGGTGGATATAAGTATTTTATTACTCTTATCAATGATAGCACTAAATTCTGTTGTGTTTATATATTATAAAGCAAGGATAAAGCTATAGAGAAGTCTATTATTTGTAAGAAAGAGGTTGAAGTCAACTTAATAAAAGATTGAGATGACATGGATTACCTTTTGGTCAGTTCTGTGCACATCACGAAATAATACATAAGGCCTGTCCGCATTATTCGCCTTAGTCAAATGTTGTTGTTTAGCAAAAAAATTGCACCTTGAAAGAAATGATGAATGGAATATTGTTGAGTTTTGGGTTCTCTCAAAACATATGGGCGAAGTTGTTTTGACTGTTAATTGTCTTTTAATAAAGCATCTTGCAAGAAAGAAGAAAAGACACCTTATTAATTGTAGAAAGATAGAAGACCTTTCTATAAATACTTACGAGTGTGAGGGTATTTTGTTAAGGTAATGGTACTTATACTTAAGAAGGTGAAAATCCTAAAACAGTTGACTACATTTTCATTGGATATACTCAAAACAGTAGTGCTTATCAATTTTTTTGTGTATAAGTCAAAAATCCCAAACTTACACGAGAACAATAATAGAGTAGAAAATTCTTTGAACATGAATTTTTGTATAAGTCCAAAGAAAAATCAAATTCAATTAAATGAGTTTATGAGGCTATCACTAAGGATAGTCATGACAAGAACAAGCCGTTAAATATGAGCCTAGATGTAGTAAAAGTTCTAGAAGTAAAAAATCAATTTGTCTGGATTTTTTGGTATATATATTGGAAAGTGGACCTCAAAGCTTTCAAGAAACTAGCTCTATTGAGGACCTTTGTGGAAAGAAGCCATTAAAAGTGAAATTGATTCTATTATACAAAATCATATATGAAAACTTGTGGATCTTTCAAAAGGAAGTAAACCACATGGTTCAAATTGGATTTTCAAAATGAAATTAAAACAAACAAAATAATTGATAAGTATAAGACTAGAGTGGTGATCAAAGGATATAGGCAATGAGATAGATTACTTTGATACATATTCTCTAATAACGAGTATAAATTAATAATAATAGCAATTGATGCCTTGAAGAATCTTGAAGTGCACTAAATCGATGTGAAAACAATCTTTCTTAATGGTGATTTAGATAAATAGGTCTATATAAAAAAAACCTAAGAGTTTTATAGATGTAGGATAAGGAAAAAAAGTCTGCAAATTAGTAAAGTCTCTTAATGACTTAAACCAAGTACCAAAGATGTGGCATGTCAAGTTTGGCAATGTGATGCATGGTAATGGATTTAAAATCAATGAATGTAAAATGTGTGTCTATGTGAAAAATACTAAAAAAGGATAATTCATTTTATGTTTTTTGGTTGATGGTAATAACAAGATGGTCAAATCTATTAAGAATATATTGAATTCTAAATATAATATGAAAGATATGGTTCTAGGTAATGTAATTTTGGGAATAAAAATTACAAGGACATCAAATGGACCCATACTTAGTGAGTTGCACTATGTGGATAAAATTTTGGAAAAATTCAAAAAGATGGTTCTAGAGTGTCCAAAACTCTGCTTAGTCTTTGAAATGTAAAAAAGCCAAAAAATGTTTATAGAAATCTACGCCATCAAAATGGGCATAATCGGCCATCTATTCATCCACCTCATGAAAGCCAAATTCCAACTTAGGAGCGGAGTAATATCAATATCCTTTAGTCATTGCTTGTCAAGTACAAATAGAATTAAAAATCAATAAAAAATTGTTATAGTATGAGAAAAAGTTATGATGTATGAATATAATTACAAATTTCTAATCTTAAAACATATGTAACCAGCATAAAGTGTTTGATCTCCTATCTTGGTCATAATTTTATTAATTCCTTGTATTAAATATTAATAATTTTATAACTTTTAGTAACTCTATATTCCTATTCTCATTCCTAAAGCTACCCCTGGTTATGTTTCTCTCATAAATAGTAATAATTCAATAAGAGAAAAGAGTTTTCTAACTATGAAACTAAAAACCACATTCATGTTTCAGAAAATTAGTTCGATTCATTAATATCACTCCCAAAAATTTTAAACACTTATAACTTTTCTTTTCGATTTGCAGCGAGAGCCAAAATTGAAATTTGTAATACTCCAAAAAGCTACCAATGATTGGTGTTGGTGGTGAGAATGAGAGAAAAGGAATTTTCCTTTTTTCTTTTTTATTTGACGAAAATCAGTTTCGAAGCTTTCCTTCTCCATCTTCCTACCAATTTTGTTTTCCGTTATATTGCAGAGAGAATAAGAGTCAATGCCCAAAAAACTAACAGAAAACCACCTTGTCTCTCTGTTAACTCATTCTCTTAATTCTACACGTGTCAATCATCCATATAATACAATAGAAGATGGAGTATAGTTTGCAATAGAAGATTTGATTCACAACACAAGTCAAGTATCTCTTTGCTTATATCAAGTATTTCTTATCCAAATTCATTGCCAAATATATCCGCAAGATGAGGTAATTTTCTACATGACATGCAAATTCTCATTTTTATATGTTAACCAGCGACCAAAACCTGATAAGCTATCATCGACATTGTGAAATTGCACTTAAACTCATGGCCCAAACATCTCATATATCTAAAGAGAATGTTGAATGCCATGTAAGCACGCATGATGTGACATCTCAAACGTATTTTAACTTCCCCTTGAATCTAGGCTTGAAGTTCTTCCTACTTATAATTGTATAATTGAAATTCCAGACTGGCTGGCATGTAAGAGACAATTAGATATTTGCATATATTCTCTTATCCCGCACGTTATGTGATTTTTTATTTATTTTTCTCTTCCTCAACCCAATTTTTCCTTACACCGTTGCCAAATTTGATACGTACGGAAATTAGCATCGAATAATTTTACTTTTTCCTTATGATTTTTACTGTAAATTTATGTTCTTATCTCTAATCTTCAATTTGCAAAAAATAAAGCATTTGGAGAGAAATTGGATTCCCCAACTTTGCAAAATAATAAGGTGTTTGAAGGACTTTGTGGGTTCTATGACGCTCAAGTCAAATATTAATATAAAAGGGAATATAAAAAATATCAGAATAATTTTAAGTGATATAAACTTTTCTTTCCCATATCAAACTACATATCAAATCTCATAGAACATTGTTTTCTCAAGAACTATATACCTAAAAAGCTCTTTCAAATATTGTCCAAGAATAGCTTATATCTAGCATGTCACAGCTCGGTCCAGCATATCCAATTTTGGTTCAACTCATTTACGAGTGAATCAGTACAGCCAAAATAATTTAGGCCCAATTACTTGGGACAAAATATAATTGTATTAGATGGGAATGTGCAAATGTGTTCTAGAAGTTCTTGGGATTTCCAATATTTGGCTTGCAAATGAACAACTTTTATAAATTAAGAATTTCATATCTATAATATGTGGTATAATTGTTTTGTTTTTTTTCTTATCATTGGGAAAGGAAAAGCGATTTAGAGTGGAAGGGACGAACTAAAAGGTAGGAATGGTGGGAACCAATGCCTTACACAAAGTAGATAGGGGTTTAAAAGTTAGCACTAGTTGAAGCATTCTCTTTCCTTCCTCGCCCTTGCCTTGAAACTGAATGGAGCTCTAGTTGAGTGTCTATGCTTGATTTGTGCATATGAGAGAGAGAGAGCTGCAACATATTTGAGGCATTTTCAAAGCATATACAATAAAACTTTTATAATTAATACTCGATACATTAATAACCTCTAATATATAATAATTTATATGGTTTAAATTTGGGTTAATAGGCTAAATTAATAATTTTGATAAATTAATTAGATAATACTTTTTTGAAAAATCATTTTATAACTCTGTGGTCCCATTTATATCATAAATTAATAATTTGCTAAAATTATAAATATAATTGACTATGATATTTTCTTAAAATATGACTCTATTATAACTTTTTTTTTTTGAAATTTAAATCAAGTTGGATTTTATCTCTAATTTTTCTTATTACATCTAGAAATTTGTGGTTGAATTCTCGAATTGCAATAAATAATTATGAAGTGTTGTTGATATTTTGATTGCTCCGTTGCTCGTAACAGGCTCCATAGATATTATATCATTTTCAGCTTTTTCATCAGCAGGATTTTTAGTAATGTTGGCAATAATTTCTTGTGAACTTGAAACCTCTAAGCTTGCATCATTTTCACCAGGGTAATCCAAAAGGCCATTTACATCCATTCTATCGCTGTAAAATATAATAAATTTTTAGTTGATTAAATGTATGTTTATTGAATTGTAAATATACTTGAATTAATTCATGTTCAATTGATTAGATTGATAAAATAAATGGACTTTTAGTTGATTAAATGTATATTTATTGAATTGTAAATACGTTTGAATTAATTCATATTCAATTAATTAAATTGATAAAATATAATGAAGCTTTAATTAATTAAATGTACGTTCATTGAATTATAAATGTACTTGAATTAATTCATATTCAATTAATTAAATTAAAAAAATATAATGAATATTTAGTTGATTAAATGTATATTTATTGAATTGTAAATACACTTAATAAATTAATAAATTATTAATTTATTGGTTAATTAAGACATTTTTTAAATTATATTTTATATGTCTTAAGACTATTGATTTATATAAGTTTTACTGTAGAATCAAGACACCGGGGACTACAACTTGTTTGGATTTCTAGAGACGCTTTGATTGTCCCAAACACATGAGAATTCGGAAAAAACAACTATAGGACTTGTAACTTTCTTAGCAACATTAAATTTAAGGGAAAATAAAGTAGGAGAATGGTGTTGGAATTTGGTCTTGAATAGTTGGGTATTAACCAAACTTTATTCAATAATTTAAGTGGGTTTTTTTTTTATGGAAACGAATATTATTTAATTAAACATAATTTAATCAGGAATAAATGAGTTAGTATATTTGTTTTTTTAAAATTAATTTGAGTGAAAGATAATTAAAGCATAAAGTGAGTCACTCAAAAATTTAATCATTAAATGAGAAACTCTAGAAAAATGAAAAGTAATTTATCTCACATTAAAAAATATTATTTAACCTGAGTTGTAGACTTGGGTTTGGGCCTTAAGAAATACCAATAGTCTTTAAAAGAGAAATGACCTACATCTTTATAGGTTTGAACCACAACCCGCAAGCGTGTGACAGCCTTGCCTCAACCTAGGCTTGAACTTGAATTTGGGTTTAGGTTACATTGTATATATCTTTTTATACTTCATAAATTTGTTTTTGTTTATTTCCTCCCAATCTGAATGTACAGTGGAATTACTCAAAAAGTGATGAGTGAAAGCTAACCAGTCAGCTGCTGATTGTGCCAAAACTGCTGGCCAAGCAAATGGACAGGTGTGTCTATCTAGTTAGTGTCAAATGGGAGTGCCTATCCTGTCAGCCCCTATTCGGCAGATGTGTCTGTCCAATCAGTGCAAGACGAATATGGTTGTCCAATAAATGTCAAGTGGACAAATGTGTTTGTCGAGTCATCATTATTTTTCAAGATTGTGTCTATAAGCAACAACCTTTCAACAATTTTAAATAGACTCTTAATTTTAAAATTTTTATTTTATTTCAATCCTGACTTCTCTACTTACTTCTAAAGTTACTTAGAGAGTATAGAAATACTTTCAGTTCGTTGTTCTTGAAATTTATAATGCTAATATCTTAAAAAATAGTTTTTGTATCCTAAGAGATTATTATCAAAATTTTAAAAACATTGAGTGCAGGATAATTTTATCTTAAAGAGAATTAGTACGACTTTTGCCTCAATTTTAGTTTTCAAATTATTTCAGTCATTTATAAAGACACCTATCCGATATTTCCAACAAATGGAACACCAAACAAAGCATAACTACCCTTTTCTTTCCATAAGATGAGGGCAGTTAAGTCTTGATTGGATTAAGAATTCAAAATTTTAATTGATGCTTGTGCTGATTTATCATTTTTTCCAAAAGGCACTATTGCTATTGCTTTGTATTACTCCATCAGTTCAAAATAAAGATACGAACCTTTTCTTTAATTTGGTTGTGATGAATGCATTCAAAAATTTAGTATATTATGACATGTTTTAACTGCATTATTGAAACAACATAAGTTTCAATTTTAAGAAATTTTCAAGCATTTAATAGTTTCTTGGAGCTACAAGCTACGATGAGATGCATTTGTTTCTCATCTGATGCTAATTTACAACTCTTGCTGAACTATATTATTTTTTGATTTATAGTTATTTTTGTATTAGAGCTTACTATGTAATAGACAAACTAGAAGCAATTCCTATCATGTAGTATAACTTAAGTCGATACCTTGTAAAGGTCTTGTTCGATATATAGGAATATTATCTCAGTGGATGCGGAAGAGACAAAAGAGAGCCATTTCCAACACTGATTTTATCACTATGGAGGAAAAAGAGGAGATTAGAGGTCATGTGTGCCGAGACACATGATACAAGGTGGAATCAACCAAGCTGGATGGCAACAAGTTATTTCTTTACGGAACCAGCTGCAAGCGATGAAGAATGAATTGTATAGTGTGTTGAAAATAATAATATGTTTGATATAAGATTGTTAACAAACTAATATAATAACTTTAAAATTATCAATTTTAGTACTTTGATAGCACCAAGGTCTGTATGTCATACCATTTTCTTAAAACTAATTCGCTTTCTCTACCAAAGTGTTTGAGTACTTGAGTAGCTGTCACTCTCCCAAAATATAATGGCCATAGTAATAAGTAATCAGTGAAGTACCAACGCTACTACTTTAAGCAAATTGAATATTGGAGTTTCATATGGAACTAAAAAGGCACTAATGAAAATGGACACATTATGATAAAAGGGTGGTGAAAAAAGAAGAGAACAAACCTCGAAAGTGAATTAGAGAAGAGTATTACGAAGGTGGAAACAAAAGCATAATAATGTGTCTTCATCAAATAATGCAATTGTGCTTAATGAAAACAATGGCCAAAGTCTAATTTTTCATATTGTTGTATATCATTTTTTAATATGTATATATATATATATATATATATATATATAATTTGTCTATTATTATCTCTAATATTTTTCATATTGTAAAACTTTAAATAAATAGATGCAGAATTTACATAATGAGAAAAATAGTCCAAGCACTAGTGATTCAATTGAGTTCAATTTATTACCTTCCTTATTGCAATATATAGGAAGGTAACAATTGTACTCAATTGAATCACCAATGCTTGCATTATTTTGTCCCATTATCAAAATTTTGCATCTGTTAATATTTTACAATACATAAGAAAATATTAGAGATAATACTAGATAAGTTTTAAAAATATTAAAAAGTGTATACAATGGTATGCAAAAATAGACTTGGTCATTATTTTCAATAAGTACAACTGCATTATTTGATGAAGATATGTTGTTCTGCTTTTGCTCCCTCCTTCATATGTTCTTTTGTGATCCATTCCTTGCTCTTTTTTTAAATCTTACAGGTTTGTTCTCTTTTTTCCCCACCCTTCCATCATAATTTCGTTAGATGTGTATCCATCTTCATCTAATGCCTTTTCAGTGCCATGTGAAGCTCCAACATTTTATTTTTCTTCTACACTAAAATAAGAGTTTGTTTTTCACACACTTCAAATGTAGAAGTTCATTTTGCCACTGCTCTTAGTAAAAATATTTTTTCACAATAGATTTGGGTCCAGGAGTTGGTCTCACAGTTGTTCTATTCTTCAAATTTGCATAACTTCTTCAATCATCTTGGAAGATCTTTTTTTTGCAATTCTAAATGTATATAATGTTAAAGCAGCCCATGTCACTAATTGATTATTCAAGTTACACAATTCTTTGTAGTGAACTTCAATCATTTTTTTCTCCTCTTTTTTATTCATAGATTCATAAAGTTCTATACCAACTCCTAAAGACTATGCTTAAAAAAAAAATTCTTTTTTTGGCTTTTTTGGTCCACCTTTTCTAAATCTACGAACTCGGGAATTTTCACAATATTTCTTGAAGAAAGTAATTTGACGGCATGCAAACACAAAATTCCCATGAACTCAAACTTTTTGCAACTGCACGAAACTTTATTTTAAGATAAGATAGATTACTATGTGCTGAGAATGCTTTCCAAAAAGGTAATTTTATACTAAAAAGTTTCTGCAATCTCTCCATACTATTCTACTCTAGAATTATAAGTCTTGTGCAACTCATCTTGAAATAACTAAAAGATTTCATGAGTATAAACATAGTTGCAAGATTTAGAGTTTGAACTAAAAATGAAGCTACTATTGTGTTGTGGCTTGTTCTTAAATCTACTTTCAGCGATTCATAGTGGCATTCATCACCCAATTCTCAAAGTGTTGGAAAAGTTATAACATATTATATTTGTAACTCACATATCTTTTAAGAACATCGTTGTCAAATCTGCCCATAAACTAATGCCCGTTTTTCTCTTATTTTGAACAACCCTTCCAACCACTGACTCATTTGAAGTCCATATATTTCCAACTTTTCATGCCAAGTATTTAGAAACTCTTATTCTTCCTTATAATCTTAAATACAAGAGCTAAACGTTTTAGAAAAATTTGCAAAGCATGCAAACACACTACTTAGATAGATTGTTGTATTTTTAATATATGTGCCAAATGCACAAACGATGACATATTTCATGTCATTGTATCGCTAAAGCTTTTGCCATTGAAGCATTGCAAGAATGGTTTGAGGTAGTCTTATGGACATGGCTCTACCAAAGTATCAAACAACCAAGTAAGATGTTGTTTCATCGAATAATAATATTGCACCAAAGACGATATTTTGCTTATGGGGATTTACACCAACAAAGAGGGCAAATGGTCGACCCTCAGTAATTTTCCTAAGAGTTGTACCAAAGCAAAATATATCACCAAAATAAGCATAGTCACACATTATTTGCTCATCACCTAAAGTACATTAGCTATAAAATCATCTACATCAACTTGAATTGCGTAAAAAGAATTACGATCTTCTGTTTTTGTTGCAAGTATTTAAGTACTCTTTCAGTGTCACCTATCTTTATTTCTATAGTTCTTTTAAACCCAAGTAGTTTTTATAATCTTCAAAAATAAATCCAACATTTTCAGGTCCACCCACTTGTTTCGTCATTTAGGCAAAGCTTGCTCTTGGTGCTTTTCCTAAGCTATCTTTATCATCTGCTTATGAGGCTTGTGTAGTATTATAGTTCTATAGGATCTTAACAAATGAATTTTAGTTGGACTCACTAGATCATGACTATTATGCTCAACAATAAACTTGGCAACTTATATTTACCAGTATAGTAACCATCAATCCTCATCATTACACAACAATCTTTTTTCGTTTCTAGACGATGAGACTTAATACTCATATCTCTTTTACCCTTTGATCTATACTCTTGGCATGCACAAAAAAATGTCCTATCAGTTATCCTCTCTTAATATCTCCATGGACATTATGCTTTCTAATATTAAATTCGGCTACCCTCATATATTCATTATAAAATTTATAAATTATTTCTTCACTATTAAATTCTATATTAGTTTTGCAAAATTTTCTTTTCCAAAATGGTTGAGTGTCGTTCAATTATAAGCTTTTCTCCACTAACATGTCAAGAAGTTCTTTTTTTTTTTTTATTCACCTCATGAGAGCAAAAATCCGACTTGCGCATAGAGTAATATCAATACAAGTGTCTCTATCCATTGCTAGTAAAGTACGAAAATGTTTTATGGTGTATGATTATAAATATAAATTTCTAATTTTAAAACATATATAATTAACATAAAATGTTTAATCTCCTAGCCTTGATCATAATTTATTGGTTTCTTATATTATATATTAATTATTTTATAACTTTTAATAATTGTATATATTTATCTATGCTCATTGGTAAAGCTACCCCTGATCTTTCTCTCAAAAAACAGTAATAATTCAATTAGGGAAAAAGTTTTCTAACTATGGAACTAAAAATCAAACTAATGTTTTAGAAAATTAGTTCGATTAATTATTATCACTCCCAAAGATTTTATACACTTATATCTTTCGCATATTAATTTAATTGAACAAGAAAGAAAGCGAACCACAACACATATGACAGCAAAATGACTAGAAGAATATTGTTGAAAATCAGTTCTAAAAACATACCAAATATATCTTCAAAATTTCATGCTCAACCTTTGCATTTGTTAAAATCAGTTAAAATTAACTCCAATACCATCTTCAAACTTTCATGGTACACTTTATAACTTTATTTTCACATTCTTGGAGGTTTTTGAATAGGTGCAAAGGAGTCAACGTAATCCAACGTTTGTCGATGAATATATACTTTTCAACCAGAATGTGGAAAATGTGCCAAGGAAAAACTCTCTTTATTTTGTTATGTTCTTGAACATAAATCTTGATATTCTGTAGACGAGTATGTCATTCATGCTATCTTCAGAAAACACATCTAGAACAAAAATACGAAAAGAAAGGATATAGTTTAGAGTTTCTCTACCATGAATGAAATAAAAGCAATCAAGTTATATATATAATTTAATATTTATGCTCTATAGTTTTCTTCTCAGGTCACGTGGATTAAATAGGTCAAATAGGCATTATTACTTCAACCAAATTAAAAACAAGAAATATTAATTGAATCAGGATTTTTCTGAATAATCCAGTAGTAAAAATGAATGTTCCACCAAACAGATCCAAGTGGAATCTGAAGCAACACAGGAAATCACTAGAGTTTTATATAACAATTTTGATAGTCGAATCCTATGTATAATTCAACTTGAGTTTTATATGACAACTCTGAGAGCAAGAAAGATGACGTGATTGGAAGATTCAATATGAATCAATACTTTGCCTTGATTGTAAGTAAATTTAATCTATTAAATGAAACAGTTCTCGAATCTTTGAATGATTTTCACATAATCATAATGGGTTGAAGACATATATATATATATATATATATATATATATATATATATATATATATATATATATTTTGTAACCCAAGTGTCAACGATTAGTCTTATTAATCTTGAGAGCGGACGGTATTCCCCTGATGTGGTATAGGTCGGGACTGACCCATATAGCTCAGATCATAAGTAAGAAGTTGATGTGTGATCATAGATCGGGATGGATTATGGGGTGTGAGCTAGTTGGACATAGGTCAGGTCGGGATGACAGAAAATTCTCATCTATAGTATGGGAGTTGAATAAACAGGTTGGCTCACTACATGGGCCAAGAGAGTAGCACGACCTGTTAGGCGACTTCTATATAGTATTAAGAAGCTTACCGACCTACTGGTCGGGCAAGATGGAGAGCTTACCGACCTCCATGTCGGGCAAGTTCAAGGAGTTGACCGACCTTCAGGTCGGGCAAGTTCAAGGAAAAGGTTGGGCAAGTTCACGAGAATAATGAAGAGGAAACGGTTACGGTTACAAATGACAGAAAATCTTTTAGAGGTAAATCAGAAAATATGAATACGTGCGTAATAATCTGTTATAACAAATTGAGGTTTGAAATCTCTTTTTTTACCCTTGCTTAACATCTATAAATAAGGGAATACAAAACATGTCACTGGTTACACTTTTCATATATAAAAAATACACATATCTATTTGCTTTTCATCCTCTCCAAGAGAACTGCCATTAACTTGAGCGTCGGAATTCTTACGCCGGGTCACGCCGGCGTTTTGTGCAGGTGGTCCAGCCGGAAAATGAGAGCAGAAGCAGTGGACTGGGACTTGGGGTGCACCTTCTCCAACCGGTACATTACAAGTTGGCGCCGTCTGTGGGAAACACTTGAGTTAAGACGTGAGATGGCAGAAAAAGGATTGTTGGACGAAGGAACATCCGGTGAAGCTCCACCACCAGTCGTCCGGCGCAGCCATGATCCGAGGTTCAGGAGTGGGGAGAATGATAGCCCACCCCCGGTAACACCTGGAGTTCCACCGCGTCGAACCATGCAGGTACCCTGTATAAATTTGGTGCCGGAATTCAGAGCAGGAAATGCCGGCCAGCTTACTATGGAGCAGTTGACAAGTCTGATCACAACAGCGGTAGATGTAGCTTTAAGAAGAAGGGATGCTAATCCACCACCACCAGAGCTACCGAAAAAAAACACTCCGCCCTGAGAGGTTGGAAGAAAGTCATATAGGAGAGTGTCGGAGTAAGATGAAAAAGCCAGATGTGTCGGAAAAATTGGAAGATTTACATAATGAGCTGAAAGAGATGAAGATGAAAATGGTGGGAAAGAATACAGTGACCAGAAGAGGAATTTAATTTACTGAGGAAGTAATGATGGACGACCTACCAGCCAACTTCAGGTCATTAAATTATGATTATGATGGTACCACTGACCCATGAGAACATCTATGTAGGTTCGAAAATTCAGCTCTCTTGCACAGGTATTCCGATGGAGTTAAGTGCAGGGTATTCCTGACTACCCTGTCAAAATCAGCCCAACAATGGTTTAGCTAGTTGCCCCCAACTCAATTAACTCTTTTGATGAGATTAGTTCTGCCTTTTTACATCAATTTGCAAGTTCTCAAAAATACAAAAAAACGTCGTTGACTTTATTCAGTATAAAGTAGAAAGAGACGAGGCCCGAAGTTATATAAAAAGATTCACAACTACTGCTTTAGAAGTACCTTCAGCTACCCAGGAGGTACTTTCCAATGCCCTGGCCTAAGATTTGCAGGATGAGGAATTCTTCAGGTCGTTGGCTAAGAAATCAGCCAGAAGTTTTGATGACCTGTTAGCCCGAACTAAAAAATATATATTAACATGGAAGAAGTTTAACGAATGAAAAGAGATGAGGGAGAAAGAAAAAGAAACAGAAGAGAGCCTGGCAAAGAGGGATGAGGTTTTGTTAGGAAATTGAAGCCAGAAGAATGACCTCTTTTGCCTGTTCTGGGGGAACCCAGACAATACACTCCTCTGGTTGCCCCAAGGGCACATATCTTGATGGCTATTGCGAAGCATAAGGGCTTAAAATAGCTGTATAATCACTCGGCAGCTCCAAATAAGCCCAAGTTAAATCTATTATACGCGTTCCATAATGAGTATGGGCAAAACACAAAGGAATGTCGGCATCTGAGAGACGAGATAGAGAGAATGATAAAAAATGGATGGTTGAATGACTGGGTAAAGGAAGAGGATGAGAAGGAAATGGTTGAACGTAAAAAAGCCCGGCCGACCTGGATACAAAGAGATACTAAAGAAGGGAAAGCTGGAGTTGCCCCTGGAGAAAACCACCCCCATGCTCCAAGAGGTTTCATCCAAATGATTCTAGGAGGTCCTACAGATGGAGACTCCAACCAAGCTAGGAAGGCATATGCCCGACCTACTCCCGGAAGTTCAAAAGAAGAGGTCCATAAAATTAACGAAGGACTAACGATTCAATTCGGGCCCCATGATATGAAAGGATTGCAGGCACCGCATAATGATGCACTAGTCATCACGACAACCGTGACTAACTTTGACGTGGCCAGAGTAATGGTAGACATGGGTAGACGGTTGACGTCTTATTCTATGAAGCGTATAAGAAAATAAATCTGGATATAACATTACAGCCAGTAGATACATCCATGTTCGGTTTTGGCGGGAGAGTGGTAGATCCAATGGGTCAGATCATCCTACCGATATCCTTAAGTACTGAGCCCATGCGTAAGACTAGGATGGTTAAGTTTTTGGTAGTTGACTCCTTTTCTGCTTATAACATCATCCTAGTAAAAGACCTTCGTTCAACACCTTCCAAGCAGTGGTGTCCACCTTTCACATGAAATTGAAGTTTCTTGTGGATGAAGGGATAGGAGAAGTAGAAGGAGATCAGTGCTCGGCTAGGAGATGCTATGTGGAAGCTGTTAGGAAAGTTGAGTAGAAAAAAGTTAAAAGAGAACAAAGTGCAGAAGAGGAACCCCCACTGAAAATTATGAAAAGAAATGAGGCAGAAGGGCCTTCAGTTGAGCAAGAACATGTAATGCTAAATGAGGAATTGATCAATATAGAATTGATACCGGGGGATGGGACCAAACTACTAGGATTGGCACACAGTTAAGTCCGGAATTGGCAGATAGGATGACTCAGTTCTTAAGAAACAACATCGATATCTTTGCGTGGAATGTATGTGACCTAGAAGGAATTGATCTAGGTGTGGCAGTACATCACCTCAATGTTGACCCAGCATGCAAACCTGTCAAACAGAAGAAGAGGCATTTTGGGCTTAAGAATGATAAAGTTATCCAGAAAGAGGTAGAGAAATTACTGGAGGCGGGACATATCAGAGAAATCCAATTCCCAGAATGGTTGTTAAACGTCGTCTTGGTCCCAAAAATAGAAATAAAGTGGAGAATGTGCATTGATTTTTGAGATTTAAACAAAGCATGTCCTAAAGATCATTACCCGTTGCCATGAATAGACCAATTGGTTGACTCTACCTCAGGTTGTGAGCTGTTAAATATGATGGATGCTTCGCAGGGGTACCACCAGATCATGTTACACCTGAAGATCATAAGAAAGTAAGCTTTATAACTTCTACAGGGACTTATTGTTATGTGGTTATGCCTTTTGGACTAAAAAATGTAGAAGCTACATATCAAAGGTTGGTCGATAGAATGTTCAAAGAACAGCTCGGGCGAAACATGGAGGTATACATGGATGATATACTAATAAAAAGTACAATGGCTGAAGCTCATGTTGCTGACTTGGCAGAAGCTTTTGGAGTCCTTAGGAGATATTGTATGAAACTCAACCCTTCTAAGTGTACTTTTGGAGTTAGGTCTGGCAAATTCTTGGGTTATATGGTGATCGAGAGGGGTATAAAGTGAATCCCGAGAAAGTAAAAGCAGTTCAGAATATGGCTCCTTCAAAGAGTATTAACAAGGTTCAACAACTCACGGAAAGGATAGCAGCTCTAAGCCGATTCATATCTAGATCGGCAGAAAGAAGCTTGACTTTCTTCAAAATCCTCAGGAAGGCTAACAAGTTTGAATGGACTGAGGAATGTCAGAGGGCTTTTGATGATTTAAAAAATTTCTTAGTCGCGCTACCCTTGTTGACCAAACCTGTACAAGGTGAAACACTGTATGTATATCTGTCAGTAGGGGCATCGATCGTTAGCTCAGTGTTGTTGAGAGAGGAATGAGCTAAGCAGAAACTCATTTACTATGTAAGCAAATTTTGAGAGGGGCGAAGATTAAATACCCTGAGATAGAAAAAAGAGAATTAGCCCTAGTAACAACTGCCATGGGGCTTCGGCCATACTTCTTATCACATAAGATAGTGGTTCGAACTAACCTACCATTGAGACAAGTGTTAAGTAAACCAAAAACTTCAGGTCAGATGGTGAAATGGGCAATAGAGATGAACGAGTATGACATAGATTATCAACCAAGAATAGCTATCAAGGCGCAGGCCTTGGCAGATTTTCTGCAGGAAATGACACCTACGGATAAGGCCCTAGAGCATGGTTGCTGCATGTGGATGGCTCGGCTACCATATCAAGTTGTGGGGCAGGTATTGTGCTAACCAGTCCAGAAGGGGAAGAACTGGAATTTGCAGTAAGATTTGAGTTCAAAATATCCAATAATGAAGCTGAATACAAGGCATTGGTGAGGGGATTGAAGATGGCTCTAGAGTTGGGGGTTAGGCAGCTAAATGTCTATTCTGATTCAAGGTTGGTCATGCAGCAGGTTGAGGGAGAATTTGTGGTCAAGGAGGAAAGAATGAGAAATTATGTAGAACAGGTATCCAGCTAAAAAAGCAATTTACAAAAATTGAGCTAAGTCATATATCGCGGGCTGAGAATGCTGAGGCTGATTATCTTTCCAAAGTTGCAAGTTCTACCACTGATTGCAATACTAGAAAAATCACATTGTTAACGGCCTATCAGCACAGTATAGGGATAGAAGTAGCCTCTGTGGAAGAGAAAGATGACTGGAGGACCAACATACTAAAATATCTGCGAGAGGGAAAACTACCAGAAAATAAAAGAGAAGCAGTTCGATTCCAGGTACGAGCTACTAGATTTTGTCTAATTGGTGGTTTGTTATATAACGAGCTTATTCTACACCATACTTGAGATGTTTATCACAAGAGGAAGGAGTCTATGTATTGCGAGAAATTCATGAGGGAGGATGTGGAAGCCATGGTGGAGGTCGTGCTCTGGCTTGTAAAACGGCAAGAGCTGGGTATTTCTGGCCTTCGTTAAAAGAGGATACCCAACATTTGGTTAGAACATGTGAAAAATTCCAGAAGCATCCCGTTGATACATAAACCAGCAGAGGAGCTGAAGGTCATGAGCTCACCTTGTCCCTTTTCCAAATGGAGAATTGATATTGTCGGATCCTTTCCCCTAGCGATAGGGCAAAGAAAATTCTTAATAGTGGTAGTAGATTATTTCAGTAAATGGGTAGAAGTTGAGCCTGTAGCTAAGATTACAGAGTCACAGGTCATGAAATTTATCTGGGGAAACATAGTATGTAGATATGGGTTCCACGCGACCTGATATCAGATAATAGAACTCAATTTCAAGGGAAAAAGGTTCAGAGCTAGTGCACTGAGATGAAGATCAAGCAACACTTCACTTCGGTGGCCCATCCTCAAGCCAATGGACAAGTTGAGGTAACCAATCGGATAATATTACAAAGAATCAAAACCAGGCTAGACAGATTTAGAAGCGGTTGGGTGGATGAGCTAGATTCGGTATTATAGACATATCATACAACACCAAGGACTACAGCTGAAGAAACTCCGTTCAGCTTGGTATATGGAGCAAAGGCTGTTATACCCGCTGAGATCGGAATAAAACTCACCGGATCCAGAGCTATGATGAAAAAGAAAACAACGAACTCATAAGAGAAGTATTAGATTGGATTGATGAAAAAAGGGATAAGGCATACCTCCGCATGGAAGCATACAAAAGCAGAACTCGAGTTGGGTACTCCCGGAAGGTCAAAATAAGAAATTTTTAGGTCGGGGATTTGGTGCTACGGCGAGCAGATGATTTAAAATAAAGTGGCAAATTAGAAGCAAATTAGAAAAGGGCCTTACAAGGTAACTCGGGTGATAGCTGGAGGTGTTTATGAGCTAGAAGATGAGAAAGGAAAAAAAGTACCGAGACCATGGAATATTTGCCATTTGAAGAAGTTCTATATGTAATCTTGAGTTTTTTTTTACAAAGAAAATGAACTGAATTTATCTGACATTTTGTGAATGATGCAAGAAAAAATCCTAAGGCAAGATCAGTTCAACTGGACCTACCAAGGTTCTTGGAGGGTTCGTAGAGACCGACCTCCTTGGGGAATGATTCAAAAAAAAATCCTAAGGCAAGACCAGTTGAACTGGACCTACCTGGTTTCCCTGAAGAGTTCGCAGAGACCGACCTCCTTGGAATGATGCAAGAAAAAATCCTAAGGCAATACCAGTTGAACTAGACCTACCTAGGTTCCTTGGAGGGTTCGCAGAGATCGACCTCCTTAGGGAATGATTCAAGAAAAAATCCTAAGGCAAGGCCAGTTGAACTGGACCTACCTGGTTTCCTTGAAGGGTTCGCAGAGACCGACCTCCTTGGGGAATGATGCAAGAAAAAATCCTAAGGCAAGGCCAGTTGAACTGGACCTACCTAGTTTCCTTGGAGAGTTCGCAGAGACCAATCTCCTTGGAGAAAGATGTAGGAAAAAATCCTAAGGTAAGGCCAGTTGAACTAGACCTACCTAGTTTCCTTGAAGGGTTTGTAGAGACCGACCTTCTTGGGAAATGATGCAAGAAAAAATCCTAAGGCAAGGCCAGTTGAACTGGACCTACATAGGTTCCTTAGAGGGTTCGCAGAGACCGACCTCTATGGAAAATGATGTAAGAAAAATTCTTGAGGCAAGGCCAGTTGAACTGGACCTACCTGGTTTCCTTGAAGGGTTTGCAGAGACCGACCTCCTGGGGAAATATGCAAGAAAAAATCCTAAGGCAAGGCCAGTTCAACTGAACCTGCCTGAGTTAGAGGATTCACAAAGACCAACCTCTTGGAGGAATGATTTAAGAAAGAATTTTAGAAACCATACCGGCTGAGCTAGATTATCTTTTTATATATTAGAAAGCAAGAATACGTTCAGTAAAACATATAGCTCAGTTACGAAACTTAAGATATGCATATTTCATAAATGCTATGAAAAATATTACTGTGGAAATTGCAGATATTGGAAGAATAAAGCCAAACAAAAACAATAAATATGAAATGATATTATTATAGATTGTTACAAAAATATACACAGCCTATTCTACTCTGTATTCAGAAATACTGAGAGGTTCTATAATAGCACCCTCATCATCTAGATTCCCGAAAGGGGAAAAACTGTCATCCTCAACATTGATGGCAGGCTCGAGAGTCAAATTTAGAGGGACAATAGTTATGGGAGAAGCAGGGGATAAATGTGCAGAATGATCCCCCAAAACTATGGGCGCAGTTGGCGGTTGTGAAGGACCAGCCACGTCAACAACAAAAGCAAACCTATTATCAAGTGGAGAACACTTTCAATAGCACGGTCCAAATTTGGATCTAAACCAGTATACCCTAGCTCCTTGACCTGGCTAAGGCAGTGTGTAAAACCATGGATTAAATAATTCAAGGCCCTGGAGGTCAGGTGATCAAGGAATTCTGGGGATTGCAAGAATTTGGTTTTCTCTTGGGCCCACTCAGCTCTACCTGCAAGAACTCCCACAGCATGACCTTCAGCTCGGGAGATAGAATCCTCTTCAATGGCCTTTAACATTTGATTCTCCATGGTGGTTCTATCTCATTCCACCTCAGTTACCTTCTCATCCAGGGAAACATGTTTACCTCGAGCTACCTCGAGATCTGCTTCCAATTTATGGGTGCGAGCTTGGGAGCACTGCAATCGTTGCTGCATGTCCTCCAACTATTGTCTAAGCTCATCTTCCTATGAAGAGGGTAATTCGGACCGCAGATCGGCCATCAAAGAGATCAAGTACAATATAGCCTAGAGAAAGAGGATGTTAGACAAGTTGTTGATTGTTAGAATAAATGATGGGAATTAAGAATGGAACATTACCTTAGAAGCATGATCTGCAAGGTTTCCCACTCGGGCATCATAATCCATGGACCCTAAGAGGTACTGGTCCACGAAGTTGGGTATGCCCTGAAGCCACTCAGCACAGAGTTTTCCATCCCGAGTCTCCAATACCGAGCTGCTGGTGAAAAAAAAAGCATTCAGGGAAGTAGAAGCATTGAGACGAAGACGTTGAGATGGACCCAAGCTATCGCCACTTGCAGAAGCTGGGCGTTTCCCCCTACTCCGGGAAGAAGTGGAGGCCGCAGCTGCAGCAGGTGGGAGACAGATGGGGGTGGTGGAGGAACTGCGGATGGAGGTCGGGTTGTGGGCACACGTTGGTGATCCAGAGGTGCACTAGTCAGGGAGACTTGGGACTGACCTTCAGGCTGGCCTGACCCTCCTACGGCTTTCCTAGCTCGGTAAGCTACTATTATGTGGGACTCCATCAGTTGCTATGAACAAAAGATATACAATTAGCATTCTAGCAAAGATGAAGTCACAAGCAATTAGTTAAACAGGATGGTACCTATAGGTTGAGAAAGTGGAATAGCTTTAGGGCTCAGTTGAAAATGGTGAAGTAAAGGTCAGGAATCAGCTAATAACCCTACGTGGTAGGGACTGTGGTTTAATCGATGAGCTAATGTTTTGGAGGCCGAGTCCAGCGCGGGCGCGCGACCTTGATGAAGTAAGTCAGCGATCCAATTGGTAGGAAAATTCCAACGGTCAGGGGATGAAATGTAAAAATATTTTTTCTTTTAGCCCTTAAGGGAACTAAGTTTCCCTTGCAGAAATTTAGCTACTTCCCAGGAAGTGAAATAAAATAAGCCTGGTGTAGCAATTTTGGCATGAAAGAAAGCTCGCCATAGCTTATGGTTTGGCTCGTATCCAAAGTAGCTAACTACCATCCAAAAACTAGCCATGAGTCGAAAAGAGTTAGGAACGAGCTGCATCAGGGAATACTGAAGCTCTTAGAAATAGGGTAGAATAGGTCGGGAATGGAAAACCTAAGGCTGGTCTCTAGTTGATCTACAAAGAATGTCATATAGCCAGGAGGTGGGGCATGAGGTCTGTCGCCAGGACCTGGCAGGACCACATTGAATTCCTCAGGTATTCCTTCATTCTCCCTAAGGTTTGCTAGGCTTATCTCAAATAGGGTGGTGGCATGAGTCATATAAGCTGGGTGATTAGCCGGATCAACCATCCTAAATTCAGTTGGGTGATGGGTGGATAGTTCAAGTGCTAGTTTACGAATGGAAACTCCGGGAGGAAGAAATGGGGAAATAAACGACAGAGGTTCTGGAGATGCAGTAAAGATGGACATCAAAAAATGATGAACCAAATATGCAGAAAGAGAAATAGAGAAATAAATGAGTAGCAAAAGTCAGAAGACTTACTTGGCTTGTTGAAGGGAGAGAAGAAGGAAGTTGTCGGAAGAATAACAGAGAAGGATCGCCGAAGAGAAAAATTATGGAAAGAAAAAGAGGGAGAAGAAAATGAAGGAAGAAGGCCTGTTTATAGGGAGACGGCACTCGAACGGGCAGAAGAAGCCCTAGCCATGGATGATAAGATAGGAACACGTGTAGGGCTGGATGAGGATAGTCAGTTGAAAAGACAGACATTTATGTTTTGGTAATGGGCGCGAAAACCCAAGGGGTGGAATTTGAAAAGAGGCTCTCGTCACCCCTAGTAATCAAGATATTTTTGTACTCTGTCTATCATGCAGAGATTGCAGGGCAAGCAGAGTAGGGGGACTAGCTGATGTGGTATAGGTTGGGACTGACCCACATAGCTCAGATCATAAGTAAGAAGCTGGTGCATGATCATAGGTCGGGACGGATCTGCGCAGCTCGGATTATGGGGTGTGAGCTAGCTGGATATAGGTCAGGTCGGGATGACTGAAAATTCTCATATATGGTATAGGAGTTGAGAAAATAGGTTGGCTCAGTACATGGGCCAGGAGAGTAGCACGAACTCTTAGGCGACTTCTATATAGTATTAAGAAGCTTACCGACTTACAGGTCTGGCAAGATGGAGAGCTTACCGACCTACAGGTCGGGCAAGTTCAAGGAGTTGACCGACCTCTCGATCGGTCAAGTTCATGAGAATAATGAAGAGGAAACGGTTACGGTTAGAAAATGACAGGGAATATTTTTTGAGGTAAATCAGGAAATATGGATACGCGCGCAGTAATCTGTTATAACAAATTGAGGTTTGAAATCTCTTTTTTACCCTTGTTTAGCATCTATAAATAAGGGAATACAAAGCATGTCACAGGTTACACTTTTCATATATCAAAAATACACATATCTATCTGTTTTTCATCCTCTCCAAGAGAGCTGCCATTTACTTGAGCGTCGGAGTTCTTACGCTGGATCACGCCGACGTTTTGTGCAGATGGTCTAGCCGGAAAAGGAGAGCATGAGCAGTGGACTAGGACTTGGGGTGTACCTTCTCCAACTGGTGCATTACAAGTTGGCGTCGTCGAGTAAATACGGGCACGATTGCAGCTTATAGACGCTCAAAGTGATCATGCATGTACCTAGACCTGACCACGGTTCAGGAACCGTCGGTTCCACGGTTTAAGAAAATTCCGACCCTTAACCTTAACCGTCAAGCCGGTTACAGTCTGGGTTCCGGAACCATCGGGCCAGTTCCGATTACGGTTCCAGTTAACCGCCGGTTCCGGTTCCGGTTCCAACCCCTTGAATTTTTTTTTATTTTTTTTCCTATATTTTGAAAATTTGTAACTTTTTAAATAACTATTAATTTTATAAAATTGTAACTTTTGTAAAACAAAAACAAGGGTTTGAAATTTTAAACATATATTTGAATGAAAAAATTTGAACTTAAATTAAAAAAAATATCATTAATTATTTAATTTAATGAATGTTTAACTTAAATTTGAAAAAAAAATATTATCTAAAAGTTAAAGTATCAAATATTCTAATTATAATAAATATATAAAAAAAAGATATTCAACTTGAAATCTTAAAGTTTAAACTTAAATTTCAATAAAAAAAATTTGCACTTAAATTTTAAAAAAAATATCCACAAAAATTTAAATTATATAATTAGAAACTATTTTAAAAATAAAAATGAGCTTGAACTTAAATTTAAGTTGCCTACGTATCCTCTTAGGATATAGAGGAATCAAAGCTCATGTAGTTCTCTTACGTTTTAACCCTTCTTACCTTAGGGAGTGACGTGGCTCAATCACTCCCACCCGTTCCCGTCGTTATTCCATCTGTGTCCTCCTCTTGATCTTCCTCTGAATCCGGCTGATCTTGTCTTCGTACTGAGGCCTTGATCCAATCATCAAGACATGCTTGGGCTTCTAAATTCTCGGGAGACAACGTTGAGCGTTTCTCACTCAATATATTGCCTTCCGCACTGAAAACTTGTTCTACTGCAACGGTTGAAGCAGGTGAAGCAAGTATCTCCTTCGCCATCACGGACAAAATTGGATACGTTTGCTCCTTTGGCGACCACCATCGCAAAATATCGAACTCTCCATCGTCATCTGTCTCATTAAACTCAAATGAAATATTAAAATAACTCTCAAGTTCTTGGCTAGAACTTGAGGATCCTCGAGGACGTTTAGTTCGTTCCCTAAGTAAAAGTTGTGCTGCCGTAAGTTTAAAACCACTACTACTACTAGTTTTATGTATATCAACTTGAGTTGATTGTGGACCATATTTGGAACTGTATTCATTATAAAATTCATTTAAAAGTGTTCTAATTTTAAATATAATATTATTAATATCTATAGTATAATCATTTTCATTACGTGTTAAAGCATTGTAATAAATTAATAACAAGTCTTGTAAACCATCTAATTTAAGTCTAGGATCAAAAATAATAGCAATTAAATTAATATCTTGAATTTCATAAAAATATTTTTCCCATTTCAACTGCATTGATAAAGCACAATTTACTAAATTTTCATCTTGGGAGTCAATATTTTCATGTAAAACTCATGCAATATTACAACAATTTAATAATACTAAATGAGAAGTTGGCAAATAAACACTAGATAATTGTAAAGTAGCATCATTAAATATTTTTAAAATATTACAATTTTTTTCACATACTCTCCAATGATGTGGATATAAATGAAAAGGAGTAGAAATAATTTGTACAAAAAATTGACATAATAAATCTTTATAGTCGATAGATTCTTCTAATAATCTATATGTTGAATTCCAACGGGTTAGAACATCCCGTGGAAATTTTTTAGGCCTCACACCGTTAGCCTTACAAAATCTAAACCATTGTTTATTAATATGTAGATCTGTCCATAAATAAGAAAATGCTTGTCTAATTGGTTTAAGTTGATTATCTAAACTTTTAAGTCATCTTGTACACATAAATTTAAAATATGACATATACATCTAATATGAAAAAATTTACCACCAATTGATAGTTCACATACAACTTTAAGATCACCAATACTAGCATTATTAGCTGCAGCATTGTCAAATGATATTGAAAAAAATTTATTAACTAAATTATATTCTTCTAATATTAAAAATATAATTTATGAAATATTTGCCGCTATCAAAAACTCTAAATGCAAGTAATCTTTTTTGAAGTGTCCAAGAATCATCAATCCAATGACATGTAATACCCATATATGAATGTATTTGCCAATGATCACTCCAAATATCACTACATAAAGAAATTTTATTATTTACATTATTTAATAATTCTTTTAACTCTTTTTTAGATTTATTATATATTTTTTTTACATAGCGTGTTAATGTGGTTCGTGAAACACCTTTAGCTGCCGGATTATATGTTGTTTGAATTAATTCATTAAAAAAGAATTTATTTGCAAAACTAAAACTACAATGTTCAACAGAAATAAATCTAGCTAAATTTTCTCTACATCTAACATCATTATATTTAAATAAAGAAAGATCATTACCTCCACCGGCGCCGGAAGATGCGAATGATGGCATTTGAGTTTGGGAACGATCAATGCCAAATTCTACTGGATGCTTCTTCTCCACATGTCTTTTCAAGGATCCATAACCGTCTCCGGATTGAAATTTGTAAGATTGCGAACAATATTTACACTTTGCTCGCATCTCTCCATTTGGAAGTGTCATTTTATCAAAATATTTAGTAAAAATAGAAGATTTGAGAGATGGAATAGATCGAGTGTGAGCATCACTC
>JAGSPU010000188.1:0-44155 GCA_019321725.1 Paulownia fortunei | reverse complement strand
ACTATCTCTGGAACACAAAGACAATGTTTAAAACTAAAACTAGTCCATTTCCTAAAAGCTAAGTTGACACTTCCTATAGCTAATGCAGCAACCTTTGCTCCATTCCCCAATCGCAAGACTGTCTCTCCTCTACTTAGCTTCCTGCTTCTTGCCATCACCTGAAAATCATTGCAAAGATAAGACCTACAACCGGTATCCATTATCCAAGAAGCATCGTTAACTGATAAGTTAAATTCAACAAAATAAATACCTGAACTCTTCAGGCTCACAAGGTACTCCTTGTAGTTTCTCTTCTAATGCCCAGGTTTGCTGCAGTAATAACATTTGTCATTGATTTTAGAACTCTTTGAGACCCCACCAGTTGCCTTCGTACCTTTGGATTTTGAGGAATGCTTTCCTCTCCCATTCTTCATCTTGGGTTTTGTAGCCTTTGAGTTAGAAGAGGATCTAACAAGTATGAGCGGCTTGTTCTTCTTTACATCCATCTTCAACATGTTAACCAACTCAGTGAGGTTAGTTTCTATCTTATGCATGTTGAAGTTGACAAACAAAGGTGTCAAACGATGGAGGAAAAAACTGCAGAATGAGATCCAAATAGAGCTCGTTATCCATAACAACTTCAAGTGACTTGAGCCTTTCAATCAAGCTTGTCATCTTCAATCCATGATCATGGATTAAAGAGCCCTCTATCATACGGGTCCTAAAAATCTCTTTCAAGATCTGATATCTAGCCTATCTAGTATGTTCACCATACATCTCTTGTAGGTGAACATAGATATCATACGCATGAGCATGTATCTCATATTGTCTTTGCAACTTGTTTGACATCGATGCCGTCATATAGCATTGCAATTGCAGATCATCATCGACTTGTTGTTGATATTCTGCAAGCTCCTCTTTGGTCCCATCAGTAGGCGGCCATGCCGGCGGAGGAACATTGAGGACGTAGGATCTCTTCTTAGATTATAAAACAATCTTGAGGTTCTTTAGCTAATCGACAAAATTAGGTCCAGTTAATTTATTAGCTTCCAAGATAGATGCAAGTGGATTCTTAGCCATTTATAGACAATCTACAAATTTAAATGAGGCAGAAAATTAGCATTCTTTCAAAATTATGTTCATTTATAACAATGTCTTTAGTAAAAAATATCTCCCACTATTTTATTCAAATTCCATAACCCCTAGTGGAAATTCAGGAAATTTTATTTCTTAGATGGTTTGAGGCCCAACCAATATGTCATATGCCCCAATTTTATGAATCCAAAAAATATATTGAAAGGTAGTTAACTTTTAATGATTGCATCTCTATGCAACCCTCAAGATATTTTACCTCATTTCTTCTCATATACCCCAATTTTTATGAGCCCATATGGTATTAAGGTCAAGCAAGACCCATCAAACCTCCATGTAGATGGAGTATCAAAACATTCCACGACTCAAGGCTAATGTAGAAACGAGTCCATCCCATGGGCATCACCATGCATAGTAGAGATCACAGCTTTCCATTACAGAGTCATTCCACAACTTATGGCCAATGACAAAGTAAGATAACATCATCATGTCAACTACTTTTGATGGTAGACATGAATTATTGGATCCAACCCAATTTTATCCATTTGCTTGAAATCAGAATTTAAAATTCCTTTACTTGATTTTAATTTAAGTGGGGTTATTTATTTTAACCAAGACCTCATCAATTTAAATCTTAGTTTATTTAATGTATTTGCATTCATTTGATGGCAAACATATCATTTGAAAACATTAAATAAACCCTATGTATGCATCCAATACATATATTATTCGGATGATCATAGGCCAATTCTATATGATACATTTAAGCCAGAAATGGATCTATGTTAATCTAAGGGTAATAAAATGGTATTAGAAATTAATTTCTGTTACATGAATATATCCCATACATTCATGGGCCTTCTCTTGATTCTTCGTTTTGATCCTTCTTCTTGTCCACCAAAAACAAAAAGAAAAACCTCACTTTATTTTACTCTCATTTCAAAAATATAAAGTACATTCAAAGAAAGAATAAGAGACTCACAGGCCCATTTAAAAATCTAAAGATAAATAAATCCAATCATATTGGTCCAAAAAGCTCCATGATCATCCTATAAATGCCAATAAAAATATCACATAAATTTATTAAAGCATGTAAATTTACCATCCATTTAAATTATAATTTCATGACCTGGGATAAAATCTCGATTTTTCAAGAAAAATACTTTTTTTAAAATTTTAAAATTAATACTTTATTAAAAAATTAAAAAATTGAATTTAACAATTCAACACAACGAGGATGTCTGACACCCCACCGCAGCATGCACACGGCACGTGCTGCTATCGTGTAATGTATTTTTTCCTATTTCGATTGAATCGAATTCAATCATGTAGGTTCTATTGCATGCTGCTATCATGTAATGTATTTTTTTCCTCTTCTAATTGAATTGGATTCAATCATACATGTTCTATTTATTAATTAAATTAATTATAAAATTATTTTTTTTATCCCAATCATAAATACAATAAATCAATTAAAATTTAACAAATTATAGTCATAGGCATAAATCGAATCTTATTAGTATTGTGCAAACCATGGCTCTGATACCATTGTTGGATTCGCGTGATCCCAAGGTATGCACAGCGAAATATTAAAAATTGAAAAATAACATGCCATAACAATTAAAACAGTACTAGGGACCCGATGTGATATTTAATGATCTCGTAATTTTCAATGGTGTAATAATTAAAAAATTAAAATAGTTTTGGTTTATACCTTTCGATGCATTTCTGTTGACATAGGGATTGAAGCAATCGATTACTAGCCCATTTCTGAATTTTGATTCATAAGGATTTAAGCGTCTCCCCTCTAAAGTAGTTCACACTTTGAATAGGAGCACGAAATTAGAATTTTGCTAGCAATTCTAATTTTTTTACTAACCTAGTTTATGGAGTGAATATAGTGAATATTAATTCTTGTTATCAAATTGTGATAAAAGAATTAAATACTTAATCAAAATAATGGAATTTTTGGTGGAATAAAGGATGGAAGAGAAAATAATTTTCCCTTTAATAATTTTACTATGGCTAAAAATTTGAATGCCACCATTAGCCTCAAATTTTCGCCCCTGTGTCTTAAATAGGAGGATAAAAAATTTCAAAAGTTCCACTCTTAGTATTTTTGGTCTCCTTTTAATTGTTTGGGAGACATTTAATTACCCCAAAATTCTCCAACTCTATCACTTCATATTTTCTAAAGATATCTAGGGTCTCCAAGAATTTCAAACTCTTGAGTTTTTATCCCTTTTCAACAACCCATGTGGGCCTTTCCCAACATGCCTCTTTAAATTGAACTTCGACTTAAAAGAAATCCCATAATTAATTCAATTAATTATTTTAGCCCAAATTTAATTAATTAATTTCATCTAGCCCACCTAATCAAATCAAAACCAATAAATAATTTAATTATTTATTTGAGTAAATTAATTTATGAACTGCATAATTAATTTGATCAAATCAAATAATTATTTTGCTCCAATTGGGCTTTCTAATCTTATTAGGTTCAATTAAATAATTCAATTATTTAATTAAAAAATTAATTCAACTCCTTGAATTAATTTAAGCCCCAATTAATTAATCTCTTTTAATTAATTAGATCTAACTCATTGGATTCAAAGTTAGAAATATTCTATCTCAAATTATGTATGACCCTTTAGATTCAAAACTAATCTAGCAGTGGGCTTACAACATTTTCAACTTATGAATAACAATTATTCTAATTAATTATATCGTTTGAAATTAACTCCTTAATTTCAATAACCTCACAAGCCATGGAAAATATCTAGCAAGTATATTATGACTATCTAAAATTATGTGAAATAGCGAGTGTACCTATTTCAATTAAGAGTACTATACACGTAAGATCCTTTCGTCAATTAATCTCTCGATTGAGTCTAAGGCATGGATTAATAGTCAAAACCCTAATTGCTCAATAACTATGATTCCATTTCAAGTCTCAATGATTTATAATGAATCGTTAGAAAATGCCCGTCTAACATTCATCCCGCTTTGACCAAGGACTTTTGAATGATGAACTATGAAAGCATAGAAGACTTACTTGTTCTGCCAGATAAGTGATGGATTTTTTGTTGGCCACTCATTAACCTCCATACTAATGAATGCAACATCCAACGCGTCCAATTTGTAATTATCAGATAATCAGAAAATACATCAAAATAGAACACGACATGCACAACGCTACCATGGTGCCTCAAGTATAAGGACTAATCGTGTACTATCATAATATGAAAATTCTTATTTTGACAAACAACGTTTTCAATTAAGAATTTTCAGTAGGCCTGTTCAGCTTCTTGTTCTCTACATGCACGTACATATATGCACTAGTGTCACTATACTAATATCTATGGAGAGAGACATCCTCCTAATACGAGCATATATCGTATGCGCGAGCCTATTGGGCTTTTCGATGTCCTATCTCAAAAGCCCTCAATTCAGAACTAATTTAAGATCAAAACCATAGAGGCATATTTCATGATCACCATCAAATACGTGACCATGCTCCATAGCTAAGTTTGGTCTAGGGACTTTATTTAATTACTAATGTAATTAAAGATAAAGAAATTTATCTATTTTATTAATATAATTTGAAAAATATTATTTTACAAATACAAGAGTATAAAAGATGCCTAATCTAATTGGCACATCGAACATTATTTTAACACTTCACAAGTCATCCTATAAAAAAGAAAAACACATAGAAACCAAGATCAAAACACATTAAAAGGCTTGGGTTGCTTCAACAAGTGCTAAGTTGATAGTCTTTAGCTACACTTTAGTCGGACACATTAATCAACTTCTCTAAGAGGAATATCAATGACCTTTCTCATGTTATTACCAAAATAATGCTCAACTAATGACCGTTGAAATGAAACAAAGAACCATCTCTGCCTTTCAGCTCAATGGCATTAAATGGAAACACCTTGACAACTACAAATAGACTCGACCGTCTTGACTTTAGTTTACTAGAAAAAAGATTCAAATGCAAGTTGAATAGTAACACTTGCTGTCTAGGTTAGAATTCACACCTTAAAATCATCTTGGCATGCCACTTCTTCATTTTTCCTTGTAAATCTTGCCATTCACATAAGCATCATTGCAGAATTCCTCCATCTCATCTAACTGCAAGAGTCGTTTGTCACTTCTATCTTTATGTCAAAATTCAGCTGTCTCATAGTCCAATAAGCTCGATGCTCCAACTCAACCGGAAGATAACATACATTCCAAAACCTTAATCGATATGATGACATACCAATAGGTGTGCATTATCAAGCTTGTGCACCCAATTCATACGGTTGGTGCTGACCATCTTTTCAAGAATCTGCTTGACTTCACAGTTGGATATTTTTGCTTGTACATTAGACTCTGGGTGGTGTCAAAATTCTACCTTATGCTTCATACCATACTTAGCAAAAATGTTATTAAATAATTTATCATAGAAATTAGTATCTTCATCACTAATAATTGCTCTAAGTGTGCTAATACATGTGAACATGTGTTTGTGTAAAAATATCAACACTACCTTAATGTCATTGATTGGTGTGGCAATGGCTTCAAACTATTTTAAGACATAATCTATAGCAAGTAGGATGTAGATATGACCAAGTGATGGAGGGAAGGGTCCTATAAAATCGATCTCCCAAATATCAAATAACTCAAGTTCTATCATATTTGTCAATGAAAGCTCATGGTGTCGTGTGATAGTCTCAACCCATTAGCATCAACCAAAAGTCTTCACAAAAGCATAACAATCTTAAATAATGAAGGCTAATAAAAATCTAGTTTGTAATATCTTTGGCTGTTCGAGTGCGCCCAAAATGACCACCACAAAGAGATTAATGACAATGTTGCTAAATCTCCATAGTTTCCTCTATAGGTACACATAACCTAATCATAAAATCATTGCACTTCTTGAAAAGAAAAAGATCATCCCATAAATAAGACTTGACATCATGCAAAAATTTCTTCTTTTGATGGGATGATAGATTTGGAGGCAGGATTCCACCTACAAGATAATTAACAAAATCGACATACCAGAAGTCTTGCCTCAACTACTAAAATGATCTCATCTAAAATGACTCTTGAATGAGTGCTCCTACAACCTTATCATCTTGTTCCAAATGGAGTAAATGGTTTGCTACTATATTCTCACTTTTTATCATGAATTTCAAGATCAAACTCTTGGAGCAACAAGATCCAACAAATTAACTGTAGCTTAGCATCCTTCTTGGCAAATAGGTACCTAATAGCTGCATGATCAGTTAAAACAATGACCTTGGTACCCACAAGATGATCACAAAATTTATCAAAGGTAAATATTGCAACCACCATCTCATTCTCGATTGTTGTGTAATTTTGTTGTGTACTATCCTAGGTCCGACTTACATAATAGATGGTCCAAAAGATCTTATCCTATCTTTGGGTCAAGACCACTCTTACTGTATTGTCACTGTCATAGCACATGAGCTCAAATGGTTGGGTTCAATCAGGTACCACCATGATAGGGGCTAATATGAATGCCTTCTTTATTTGCTCAAAAACCTGCAAACAAGAATCGTTAAATTAAAAGGCACATCTTTTTCCAAGAGATTACTTAAAGGTTTAACAATTTTTGAAAAATGTTTAATAAATCTCTTATAGAATCCAACATGCCCAAGAGAGTTTCGAATAGCTTTCACATTGATTAGTGGTGGTAGTCTCCCAATAGCCACTGTTTTGGCACGATCTACTTCCAGCCCTATAGATCATACTCGATGACCAAGAACTATGCCCTTCTTCACCATGAAATGGAATTTCTCCTAATTGAGGACTAAGTTAGTCTTCTCGTATCTCTGCACAATAAAAGAAAGATTATACAGATAGTGATCAAAGGAAAAACCAAAAATAGAGAAGTCATCTATGAAAACCTCCCTGATTGTTTCCACCATGTAGTGGAAGATAGCCATCATACATCTTTGGAAAGTGGCAAGAGTATTTCACAATCCAAAGGGCATCCTACAAAAGGCAAAGGTATCATATGAACAAGTAAGCATCATTTTCACTTGGTCTTCGGGGGCAACGACAATTTGGTTATACCTCGAGTAACCTTCAAGAAAATAATAGTAGTGGTACCTTGTTAGACGATCTAACATTTGTTCAATAGAGAAGATAGAAAAGTGATCCTTGTAATAAGCTTTATCCAGTTTTCTATAAACAATATACACTCACCACCAAGTCACTGTTCTAGTATAAATAAGCTCCCTATTCTCATTCCTAACTATGGTCATAACACCTCATTTTTAGAACAACGTGAATTGGACTAACCCAAGAACTATCTGAAATAGCATGAATAATCCCTGCCTTAAGCTATTTTAAAACTTTAATTTGTATAATATCCTTCATGGTAGGATTAAGACATATTTAATATTCAATTGAAGATTTGTACTAGTCTTCCAGTAAAATTTTATGCCTCATAATGGAGGGACTAATGCCTTTCAAATCCAAAATATACCTGCTACAACTTTAAGGTTACAAACCCAAGTATAGGTTGTGTCAAGTAATAAATTTCTTGTGAGTCCAAGGTTGATCCATAGAGAAGTTGTTTGAAGTTTTTGGGTTTATATATCTTAAAAATGGGCTGATGTGGTTTAGATTAGAAAGAAAAAATTATACTGCAACTAAGAAATCAAAATAATAAAAGTATTGAGGATTAGAGATACGCTCTTAAGTTTTGGATAGAGAAACTATTATTTATTATTTTCACCTCTTTTAAATGCCACTATTGGAATCCATACATAATGAAGGTTCCAATGGGAATATGTTATCAAATAGCTCATGCATTAAGGTAATCATGATATTGTCTTGCTTTTTTTCGAATTATCTCTTAACACCAACACTTGTTTATGGGATACAACAAATTAAGATTTTATGTTAGCAGTCGGTGTAGTAAAACCCGACAACTAGCTAAATGTACTCAAGTATTTATTGTGCCAATAGTAATACATAAATCAATAATTACACTTAAACAAGGAGGATTTTAATGCCAACACTTATTTATGAGATTAAGTATTTATGCACATATTTTTCTATAATAAATTAAGGTTTCACGTTAGCAGTCAGTGTAGTAGAACCAGATAACAAGATAAATGAATTCAAGTATTTGTTGCGCCTCATTGGATGGTCAAACACTTCTACTGAAGTTCTTTCTTGTTGCTGGATTAATCTTCAGAAGAAACTCACGAGAGCTCTGCATTATTTCCTCTCCTTCACAGAAATAAATAACATATGTATGGTGAAATTTTGAAATCATCTTCATCAAAGACTTGCCAAACTTTCTCTGTTCTCTTTATGGTAATTAAAAAGTAAGGAAACTTCAATTTGAACTTTGTTCTCTTTCTGTTTACTAAATGTGAGGAAATTTCAATTTGCTGTATAAAATTACTGACGTGGCAAAAATGACATAATTTGTTAGTCCTTATGATTATGGTTATCAACAACATGCACAAGAATCACCACAAAATAAGGAGGGTTATGTGCCATTGTTATTAAAACAATAATACAACACACTTAAATATTATACACCTTTATAACCGCTCCTCTTCCTCCATCAAGAGCTCACCCTTTCTTCTTAGCTAAATAAAATTTAGAAATACATAATGGAAGTAAAAAATACTTGAAATAGAAGAGAAACTAGAGAATACATTTCAATTACTACTAGAAAACTTAGCCTAAAGAAAGACAATAATAAAATTTTCTTTTCCCCTCTAAGGTTTTTGTGTTTTTTTTCTTCAATGATATCCGAGAGTCTCTATTTATAGTAGAAAATGCTTAAATTGGCATATCCAAATTCACTCCAAATGCACTTCAAATTTACTTCAAATATGCTCTAAATTTGCATGCCTTTTTCAGATTTGATTTTTGTCACATATTTTTCTCCATGAAATCAATTGATTTTGAGAAAGTGATCAACGTGAAAGCTGTGTATTTGTCTATTGGCTTCATTTTCCAACTTGAATCACCTTATTCCAACCACTAGGGAGAATTTTATGCTTGATTTAAGAAGAAGTTTGAAAGTATAAAGGATTTGATACAAAACTATGTCAAAATGTATAGTTATCAAATTCCCCCACACTTAACTCTTGCTAGTCGTCGAGCAAGCATAAAACAAACCTAAACTAATCCATTTTCCTTTGAAATCACAATTGCATTTATCATATGCAACAAGACTTTAAATCCTTAGGTGGCCTACAGAGGACGAGTTATAGTCTCGTAATGGTTTCCAGCAGTGATACCCACAAACACCTATGATAACTAACTTTCAATCATTATTCTCATGAAGCAATAAAGTAATATGGAAATAAAATCAAACAAGTGTTGAATCTAACCCTTAATCTTTCAAAAGTTAATACATTTCCACTATAAGCATACTCAAGTGTGTGTGTGAATAGTTAATGTCAACAATATTAAAACCATGCATGCTTCACCCAGTCTCTAATGGAAGAGTTAAATATTATAGGCATTTTCTTTGGTACAAATCTCCACTACACCGAATGCACTGCACGAAATTAAAAGGTCTTCAACAAATATTGTAATGGGGCCCAAGGACAGTGATGTGGCTAAGAAATAAAAGGATATTATGCAATAAAGGTTCTAAAAACTTCATAGGATTAGAGACATAGAGTTTATTAATAAAGAATTCTCATACTCCATGAATTTCAACACTGGGGCCTATTGTTATTGAATTGGATCCTTAATCATCATTCTATTAGTTTTGCAACATCCCATTTTTATTTACAACTCGTAATATTTTTAACATTTTGCAATCTTTTTTGGATGAGAAAGTCCCCTATACTTGTCTTCTATTTCAATCCAAATTTCTTTTGCACTCTCACTCTGTCAATGGAATGTCTCTTAAGCTCTATATAATTTTGAGAACAAGGGTAGGATAATAGTGTATCTAGGCTAGGTAAGAAGATATGGTTACCACAGAAAAAAGGCTTATTTATTGAAAGGCTCACAGTGATTTACTATGGAGGATGTTCTCTTGGAACATCATATGGGGAACAAGCTGATTTGGCCATGGTGCTAGAAATCCTAATGCGTACACCATTTTTAAAGTGGTGCTAAATTAGTCACTCACCTCAACAGACCAAAAGAAAAAGTTCTAACACTCAACCCTTACATGTCAAAAATCCAATTGATGATTAAAGCGAGGGTATAAGAACTTCCTATTTTGACATGCTTGTCTTCACACAGAATAACATAAATATTTGTGTAAAAAGATTTGAGTATAATTATAAAAAATATATATTAACCAAAGAACAACATCAAAGTCCAAAACAATACTTATTATCAATCAAACCACATTATTCATGCTTAATTTTAATTATTGAAGTTGCATGAATGTGTACTACTAAAAAAATGACAATTTAAAAGCTTTTGTTAAAAACTTCATAAACTTAGCATGTTATGCAAAACAAAATAGGGGTACATCTCAAGAGTGTTAAAGTTATCATTTACTCTGTCATCCTTTTACATGGTTTCAACGGACCAAAAAGAAAACACGCTTGATTTTTTTTCTTTTTTATAAAAAAATTAGAAAAACACACATTGAACACACAATATATGATATCAACTATCCTCTCTCCTAACCTAATCGAGACATTGTCCCCAATGTTGAAAATAGATAGAAAAGTTGAGTTTGGAAGATATTAACTGAAATGTGACTTATTAGAAATAAAGCTGAAATAATATAATATATACACTATTAGTCATAACCATTTAGGATAAATTATAACACCCCCATTACTACACAAGTAGATATATATTATAATTTGATATGATAGAACTTGTGTGCATACATGGAATATTTTTTTTTAACACTTTAAGAAAAGATAAATCACTTCTTACATGCACAACCCTATTTAAAATACTTTATAACACATGTCATGTATATAGCAGGATCGGTATTTATATAAAAGCTCAACATCCACAACGACCCAATATTTACATACTTATTTACAGTAAAGTTTTAAAAGCGAAATATAGTACCAGTCTAAAAATATAATACAACAGACTCAAAATATAACAAGCTAACAAAATAGCCCAATAGGTCGTCATCCATGTACACACTCTTTCAGACACCTACAGGAGCTCCAACCGCTGCCCAGCCAATAAAAGATGCTTCAAGTATCGTCGTACTCACCTACAATGTATAAACTATATGAGCTAATGCTCAACAAGTAAAGATTATGCATGTCAAAAAATAATCCACAATATCAAGTCATGTAACTCAAAATGCTATGCTCACAATGCAATTTTATGCATCAAAATATTTCTCTCAAAATCATTTCTTTCTTGGGCCCCTGACCAACGCTACTATCCCATGCACCGGAAAAGAGCTCTGTACACCGCCATAATCCAATGGCCAATAATCATATAAGCATGCAAATCTATACATACTCATACGCATGCAAATCCATGCACACGAACCTGCAAATCCATGCATGCTTTGGTGCACTAGTAGTGGTCAGTAAAACATTTTTCTTTCTCTGAATCATGTCGTGCAATGCAAGATTTATCACAATGCTTGTATATGATGCATGCACATGCTAATGACAATGCCCATGTATGTATGCTCAATGGAGAGCCCTCTACTATGCACATATGATTTATGATATTACATATAATTCACACATCTACTATGTCTATGCATTGTGGTTGCAAATGAATCTTTACTTACCTTTCACTTGGTTGGTGGCTTAGTCTAAATTTGTTTAGTATTCCTCTCCAACCTTAGATGTAAAATAGCCTGTAATATTACCCAACATCAAGCACCATTCCCAATTTGGCAAGTTGAAAGCACAAAATCTCATACTAGACCTTAAACACCAAGCTATAAGCTAACAATCAATCTTTCACAAACTAGAACCCAATATAGCCCCTCAAATACCTCAATTTCACATCTTAAATACATGAAAACATCATGTAATTGAAGTATTATAACTCTAATAGCATGTGCCTAATTGTTAACACTCAATAGCAACATGTCTAGGTTGAAACATGCTAAGTGATCAAATGTGGCAGATTCACATTTTTATATTTTCTTGCTGTCAAGTTTAGTTGCATGATAATTTTAACATCCCTAAGCATATCCAATCACTCCCAAATTTTTACCACACTTATATAACATGTATATAAATGTAACCATATCATAGAATTTCTAAAAATCACGGATATAGCTTTCCAAGTTCAGCTCTCTTCACGACATACTGAAACAGATTGTTTCCTACCGTGACAGTTTTGCACATTTCATGACATTAATGGTTTTGGCTCCATTAAGTATATTCAATCACTCCAAAATTTTCACCATACTTAGATAAAATTTATAAGGAGACAACCAGGTCATAATATTACCAAAAATAATGGATTTAGCTCCCTTAATTCAGTTTCCTTCACAGCACACCAAAACAGATTTTGCTATTTTGGCAGTTTGAGTGTTTCTCCAATATCATTCTCTATTTCAATTTCCAACTGATAAAACTTCATTACAATAATTTGAACTCATATATGGTCATGTAAATGGTAATAATTATAGGTTTTATTCAACATACCATACACTTTTGAAGCCTAAAACACAAGAAAACAGTAAGATGACAGTTTCTGCCACAAGTATTTCCTATTAAGTGTTTGTCATAAAAAACCCTTTCTTTGTGCACCAAAGTCTAACTAAAACCTTCCTAACACTTTTATAAGAGATATTGAAAGCTTAATAAACAATAAAACCATTCATAATAATCTGAAAACCAAAGGCAAAACCGTAGATAAGTGTTACCTATGCAGATTTTGAGGTTAACTTGATGGTAATCACTTCTCCTTTGCTTTTCTTGCTTTTATTTCAACTTGGAATCAATTTGGATCCCTTGGAGACCTTAAGGTGTGTGTTTGGAAGATGAAAATGGCTGAAATGAGGGTCTGGTCATTGCTTAAGGGTGAAGGCTTTGAGGTGTTAGCTTGAGATGTTAGCTTAAGCTTAATAAGAAAGCATGAGGTGGCATGTAAATAGAAAAATCTGATTTTCTTCCTTATCTTGAAGCCCTAATCTTGTGTGTCTCACCTATTTTTATTTGGTTGCAACCTATCTTAGTCACCATTCATTCCCACAGTTATTTCTTATGTCCGTTCATTCGATCTCCAAACCGATTCACATCCGATTCTTAACGAAATATCAAGTTTGCATTTCTAAAATCATATGCATATATGGACCTTGTAATAGGACACTTAAATCACATTATATCATGTCTAATATCCCAAGTATGTTAATTTACAAATATATACTTTTGAAATAACTTGATCAAATCAAATTAAACCGTATAAGCTTACTAGTAACACTTTTAACACTTCCAAAATTATAACCTATATATCCCATCTATATCTAATATTGATCCACCTCATTTTCTTCTTATTCAATATAAAATCAACTACTTAGATTAGGAAATTCAATAACTAATACCGTGCAAGAACTTCACAATTAAGTTTAATATTCAAGAATGTCGTATAAAATGAAATAAATTATACAATGTCAATAGAAATGCAAATAGCATATAAAATTAACACGTAATGCATGAATTATATTTAGCCATGTGAGTAGTAAGAGGCTCGGGTATCACATAAATTTCATAGGCTGAGAGTAAATTCATTTGTATTTTTGACCATTGTCCCTGTTGGACCAATCCACATGAGCCAATAATAAATCAGGTTTCGGCACATATGCTAGAAATGATAAAACTTTTTTCTATAACATGATCTACAAAAGATAGTAAACCATCAAAGAAACCATTAACAATAAGAATACCTACAAGTTTCTAATAAATGTTGAGTTGTGCCCAAGAGACTACTTGGAATAATTATTCTAGTGTACCAAAACCACTAGGTAGAGTGATGAATGTATCTGCATTGTTTAACATACAGGCATTCTGTCTTAAATATGTGACACTTTTAGCTCATCTCCGATGGTCATACCTGTGATATTTTGTATTGTTAAAGATTTTAGGATAACTCTTAAAACTATGACTCCTCCTGCATGAGCAGAAGTAGCAACACTCCCCATTACCCCCAGACTGCCTTACCATACACCAAATGAATTTTTCCTTTTGCTAAAGTTCTACCAAGGTTATTAGCTATCCCTATAAACTGACCATTATTTCTAGGATTAGTTCCACAAAATACACAAATATAGTTGAACTTGCGAGTGGAAGAGACTTTCATTTTATTTACTTATTATTTTTTTGAAAATGAGTTGTGCAAAAATAGAGTAAGTACGGATCTATTTTTTGAGGTGTGAACGTCTTTTTTTTTTTAGAAAGGTTGAAAATAAGGACACAATGTTTGAAAAAAAATTAACTATTATACATGAATATACACATAGTTGTGACTATGGCTCACATCTTCATCTGGTTTTACGTCTAATAACGACTTAAATGCCCTCTATGGGTGCAGGATATGCTTCCTATCCAATTTTCTTATAAACTGGCAAACAGGGTCTTTTAATGTCAGATTCCTAAGACTATAATGCTCATATTTATCACACAAGTGATTCTATAAATTAAAAATTGCATGATGCATGAATCCACAAGAATGCGTCTGAATAGTTAATAGAATATCATCTACAGACTTCTTACTCAGTCCATTCTTAATGAATTAAATTTTATCTTCTCAATTTTTAGAAACTACTCCTAAGGAACTTGCATTTTTTTGTTTTGATTTTTTTTTTTTTTGTTTTGTTTTATCTATTTTTTTGTATCAATTGTCTGGAAAACTGATAAGTCTGACTTCAATAGCCATAGAGTACCGTTATCCATCACTTAATAGGGAAGAATCCTAATTTTTTATAATTTTCATAACTTTTGCAGAAAGTGCAAGTATTTTTGAAAAGAGTGGGTCAATAAAATCTACACTATAAGATCTTTGCAGTAGTTTTCTTTATCAAAAAATGAATACCATGTGCTCTTGCATGATAAAAAATACTACCTACCACCTTGTCAGTACGCATTTTTGATTAGGACAAATAAAATAAAAAAAAGTAAAAAAAAAATAAATGGATGTAAAGAAAAGAGAATGGGAGTTAGAAAAAGCAAATCTTTGATTATCGGCTCTCATAATCTTTTTTCCATCTATTGGGTTGCCTCCCATCAAGCATTTCGTTTAATGTTATTAGCCCAACATTGCCTCCTTCATCACTCATCAACATATGTTGCCAAAGCTATCGTCCATCCAATCATTATCTTATAATTTTAAAGCACTCAAATAAGTTTGTCTGCTTGTACTTGAGTAAGGTCTTTAGCACTGATGACTAGTGATATTTCTTTCTCACCCAAGTAGACATATTTAAGATGGTTCAAGATTGGTTTAAGCTCTATTGTAGGTGTCTATACTACCTCTATTGTAGGTGTCTATACTACAGAAGGTAGAAGCCTCTCATTAGATATTGGCAATTGAACATAAGAGAAAACATACCTTGAATTTTTTGGCAACGAATCCAGCCTCGTTACATCATTTTCAATATCCCCCAACATTTGCCCATCCATCTTTTTTTTCTTTCAAATCCTCCATAAGGAGATGTTTTTGTAAAGTAACCTCCACTCTATCCTTGATAGTGAACTCAAGTATTTGTTGTGACTTAGGATCAATAATGCCAACTGCAGAAACAACATTCACATTGTAGGATATCTCATGGCTTCAAAAATATTATATTTAATAACCTTGCCATCAAACTCCATAGTAGGAGTGCCATCATGAACATTAATCTTAGCTCGGACTGTCTTCGTGAGTGGTCTTTCCAAAAGAATGTGTGTAGAATTAGGGCATCTATCATCCTCCATCTCAAGAACATAAAAATCAACAAGGAAAATTAATTTATTCACCTGCACAAAAACA
Organism: Paulownia fortunei; assembly: GCA_019321725.1. Taxonomy (NCBI): domain Eukaryota; kingdom Viridiplantae; phylum Streptophyta; class Magnoliopsida; order Lamiales; family Paulowniaceae; genus Paulownia; species Paulownia fortunei. The sequence continues at coordinate 28,156 of JAGSPU010000188.1, read as the reverse complement.
TCTTCCACAACCCCTATTGGTTATGCATTAGATCTATCAGCCAATTGTGTGATAACAGTAGTTTCTTTTAAAGGTCCTAGGTTCATAGAAGCATAAATAGGGTATGGAATAACATTAATTGATGATCCCAAATTTAACATGCATTTTTAAAATCTGGTATTACCAATGGTACAAGGGATGGTAAAATTATCCAGATCCTTACACTATGGAGGGAGTTTTCTTTGAAGAACTGCCGAAACATTCCCCCCCCCCCCCACTTTTTCATCCCTCTTCAACTTCCATTTGATAGTGCATATCTCTTTGAGGAACTTAGCATATCGAGGCACCTGCTTGATCACATCAAGAAGAGGGATATTTACCTCTACTTTTTGAAAAGTTTCAAGGCTCTCATTTTCTTACTGATTTTTCTTATAATTTGCTAACTTGCTAGGAAAAGGTGGATATATCATATAAGTATGAGATAGAGGTTTAGGAGTGGTTATCGATATTAGATTCTCCTTAGGATGAATAGTCTTGTCAACAACTTTTTCATTTCGAAGAGTTGTGATGGAATTAGCCTCATTGATTGAATTTTTACGTGAAAAAGAAATATAACACTGAGTGAAGGATTAGGTTGAGATTGAGCATGAAATTTACCTTTTTCATGAGTATTCAAAGAGGTTGTCAATGTTGAAAGTGTATTTTTGATTTCATTGATGGCTTGTGAAGTCTAATTATTGATATTTGTTTGTGCATGCATAAATTCTTGTAAAGTTTCTTTAAGAGATTTTGTATGTGGAGGTAGATTGGTAGTTTTTGTGAATAGAGTAGTTGGGTACAATTCTCATCTTGCCAACTAAAATTGAAATGATTTCTCCATTATGGATTGTAAGATTCAGAATATGGAGAATGAAAAGACTTTTTGAATTTGTGCATGAGATTTTATTATATTGGAATATTTCAGCATTCATTGGTGGAGTATCCCACAAGTTCACAAATGCGACAAACTTCTTCATCTTCCACAGATCTAATTTTTTTTTAACTTTTTTAAGTTTTATGGCCTCAATTTTTCTTGTTAAACTAGCAATCCTAGCATTTAGATCATCTTCTTAACTAAGGTAATATTTTCATTTATTACTATTAGTAAGATTAGATCTAATAAAACTTTCTGAAGAATTAATACTATGCCATGATTGAGAGTTTTCTACCAAATTGTCTAGTTATTCTAGGGCTTCATTAGGTTCTTTATCAAGAAACTCATCAGTACACATTATTTCAATAAATTATTTTATTTCATGAGTTAAAACCTTCATTAAAGAAACTAATTTAGCACCATCTTTCAAAACCATGATGTGGGCATGAATTTAACAACTTTTTAGGCATGAATTTAACAAATCTTTAAATCTTTCCCGACATCGAAAGAAAACTTCATTAGAATTTTGAGAAAAAATTTGGATCTATCTTTTCAAAGCATTAGTTTTATGAGTTGGAAAAAACTTTTTTTTCAAAAATTTAGCTTGTATTTCTTGCCAAGTGCCAACTGACTTAGGTTTTAAAGAGATAAGCCAAGTTTTTGCTTTATCTTTAAAAAAAAAAATTGAGCTCAAAGATCTCATTTGTACAAGTTTGATTTTCAAAGTGCCACATACTTCATCAAATTCTTTCGGATACAAGTAAGGGCTTTCAGAGCCTAAACCATGCAAATTAGGAAGTAAATGGATCATACCTAGCTTGAATTGAAAGTTATTTGCATTGAGAGGAAATGAAAATAAGAAGGAGAAGAATTTCAAGGAGGTTGTAAGTAATAACACATGGTATGCACTTGTTGATTATCATTTTTATCGTGGAAACTTTCATTTTCAGTCATGGTGGAAGTGTATGGAGGTGACTCAAACAAATTTTCAAACAAAGTTTCAGAATTATTTCTAACTAAACGAAGAGAATTATGATTATGATACCATATGAACATATAACCATAAAGAAAATAAACACACAATATTTACAAAGGAAAACTATTTACAAACATGAATACTTATCTTGCCTTCTTGCTACAACTTTAAAGTTGCAAACCTAAGTACAGGTTGTGTTAAGTAATAAATTTCTCGTAAGTTCGAGGTCGATCCATAGGAAAGTTGTTTGAAGTTTTTGGGTTTATATTTCTTAAAAGATGGGTTGGATGTGGTTTAGATTATAAAGAAAAATTATGCTATAACTAAGAAATCAAAGTAATAAAAGTAATTAGGATTAGGGATTCGCTCTTAAGTTTTGGATAGAGGAACGATTATTTATTCTTTTTACCTTTTTTAAATACTACTATTCGAATCAATATATAATGAAGGTTCCAATAGAAGATGTTATCAAATAGCTCATGCATTAATATAATCATGATATTATCTTACTATTTGCGAATTATCTCTCAACACTAATACATGTTTGTGGGATTAAGTATTTATGCACACTTTGTCTATAATAAATCAAGGTTTCACGTTAGCAGTCGGTTTAGTATAACTGGACAACTAGCTAAATGAAACCAAGTATTTGTTGTGTCATTAGTAATACATAAATCAAGAATTGCCACTTAAACAATGAGGGTTTTAACACCAACACTTATTTATGGGATTAAGTATTTATGCACACCTTTGTCTATATAAATCAAGGTTTCACGTTAGCAGTCAGTGTAGTAGAACCGGACAACAAGCTAAATGAAACCAAGTAATTGTTAAGCCATTGGTGATACATAAATCAAGAATCACCATAAAACAAGAAGGGTTTAATCAAAAAATTAAAATAATAATACAACACACTTAAACATTATGCACATTTATAACCGTTCCTCTTCCTCCATCAAGGGGTTCACCCTTTCTCCTCAGCCAAATGAATTTAGAAAGATATAATGAATGTAGAAAAGACTAAAAATAGAAGATAAACTAGAGAATACATTTCAATCACTACTAGAAAACTTAGCTTAAAGAAAGACAATAATAAAACTTTCATTCCCCCTCTAAGGGGTTTTTGTGTTCTTTTTTTTTTTTTGTTCAATGACATCCAAGAGCCCCTATTTATAGTAGAAGAGTGCATAAATTGACATCTCCAAATTCACTCAAAATGCACTCCAAATTGACTTCAAATATGTTCTAAATTCACATGTCCTTTTCAAATTCGATTTTTGTCACATATTTTTCTTCATGAAATCAGCTGATTTTGGAAAAGTGATTAACATGAAAGTTGTATATTTTCTATTAGCTTCATTTTTCAACTTGAATCATCTAATTCCAACCATTAGGGAGAAAAAATAAGCATTCTTTGGAGAAGTTGAAAGATACAGCTACCAAGGGGACATCAAAAGCATCACCAAAATTGAAGGATCTTCTAAAACACCTTTGGTATGCATTTTAGGTGAGAATAACATATATATGATAATAGTTTCTGCCTCTTTATCTCCTTCAGAATTGGATAAATTGTTGCAAGTCTTGAGAGAACATAAATTTGCCTTAGAATGGTGTTAATAAGTGCATATTTTGACATATTTTTGTATCAAATCCCTTATACTTTACTTGCTTTATTCTTATTGATATTATAGTTTTATTAATATTTTATGTTAGAGAATCAATAAACAAAAAGATATCAAAAAGAGCTAAAATAAAACCAAGAAGACAACACGTTTCATGAGAAAGTTGGGAGATAATATTTTATTGGATCAAAGAAGCATCACAATTACAAGAGAATGGCCATTTTTGCCTAAGTCCATCATATGTAGATCAAAATATATGTAAGAAATTACTTAAACTTTGCAAGTGATTGTTGGGCTTGCATTAAATTCAAAATAAGCATACTCCCAAACTTGTGCAGTTTTGGTATTTTAGACATAACTCTATGTTCAAAAGCCCTATGGATCTGAATCTTATTTTATTTGAAATCTAAGAGATAGAACTACAACTTTGTTGTTGGAATCTCAACCTAATTTAACCTTGATTAAAGAATAAAATTCATCTAAGTGTGTGTATTGGAAGAGATCTATCTATGCTAACATATCTCCTTAAAGCAAGCATCAACCAAATAATTATTACCTTATGTCATGGAATGAACAAGGCATCTTTCTAAGGGGTTTTTGAGTAAATGTTTGATGAGGTGGGTATACAAACATTGCTCCATAATGTCTATCCTATTGCAAGTGTTGGGTTCTTCTTGAAATCACATAGCTCGATAAATGTTGAACATCACTTGATCTTTGTTAACTCTCAAAGTTAACTCCCAAATGTTGCACATCTGTCAACATTCTACTGGTGGCAAGGAATGGTCATCCAAGAATCAGAGGAATCTCTTGATCTTCTTCTATATCTGCTAGTAGTAATGTGATGGTGGATGGCTTCACTTCCCACGACCTAATTTCCTAAAAATTGAAAGCGGCGTCAAATTATTGCTTGCTCCAAGATCACAAAGTGCATCATCCAAGAAAAAACCTCCTACTATGCAAGGAATAGTAAAAACTCCTTGGATCTTTTAACTTATGAGATAGAATTTTCTAAATAATAGCATTGCATTCCCCTGTAAGTTTGACCATCTTAAAGTCCACCAATTTTCTCTTTCTTGACATCCCATCTTCAAGAATTTTGCATAATTTGGCATTTTTCTCTAATGCATCTGCAAAAGGATGTTAACTAATTAATTATCTTGTAATTCTTTCTTAATTACATAAATTCTCAATTGATAAAAAAATATTCATGCCTTAGATTTGTCTCAAAGTTATATCAATTTGATTCTCTCTCTATTAGTTGTAAAAAACTCTAGCGTTATCAAATTATGAGTATCAAATAGTTATATCAAGGCACGTAAATATTTTGTAAATGTAATGAAACACAAGATTCTAAGTCGAACTTTTATACTAATCAAGTCACATAAATCTATAAGAATTAATCGCAATAAAAGCTCGGCTTTATAACCTTTTAAATGGTCTAATTGTGAACCTTCAGCATAAGTTAGCAATAAGTTTTGTCTTATAATTTTTATTTCTTGTCCATTTTGACCAAATCTAGCATGTAAACAGCATGCATCAATGTTTATATTACTCAAATGATATATATTAACTGTAAAATAACAATAAATGTAGTAATGAAAAATACTTGGTCACAATCCATCATCACAAACCATTCAAAAAATATCTAGTACCACAATGAGTATCTTTCAGTAGCTATTGACCTAGTCACTACTCAAATTCAAGTAAAAAAGAAAAAAGTAACCTTGAAGAATAATTGTAAAAATCAAGTTTTATAGATTCTTATACACTGGATATTTTGTATAATCATAATTTGGCCATCTTGCAATTTCCCATTATTTTTACGTATGAATTCACTTTAATTTCTACATATATCCATCTTGTAGTGAAGTAAACTTGATAAGATTTAACAAACCCCTCTCAATCTCTAGTTACTATAAATCTAAAATCTATATAGAATAAGATTTAGTAACATAGTACTTGATAAGTAAAGAACACTTATAGAAGCATTATTGAGTGCTATCTTTTTAACTATGTGCATTCATGAGTAAAAAAACCAACAATGTGGCTACTATAGCATTTTTAACCCTACACCACTTCTCATCATTCATTGATTGGTTTTCTTAGATTCATCTCCAGTCTCATTTCTATTCTTGCCTTTGTTCTGATCTCGTTTATATTAAGAGCCTAAAGCCCTGTTAAAACTAAACTCAACCACAAGGCACAAATCATTAGCCTAGCAGCAACAAAACACCTATCCAAAAGCTCAATATGGTAAACATGATCTAAGAAAGTATTTTCACAATGATTAGATCAAATTTAACTTTCAAATGCTCCCACTTATTACAAATTAAGCTTGAACATACTATATATTAGAGAAGACATTACTTGCTAGTTGTAGCATCTAACAATTGACATCATCCTTAAATGGTCTTGCAATTGTCAAAATTTATCTTCAATATCTAATATTAGTCTAAAATATACCTACATATTTCAAGATCAATAGTATTATTTTCTCAATCACATAAGAGATCAATAATCAAAAAGTTCACGAAAATAGCATACTTAGTGTACTCTCTTTCCCATTTTCGGTAAACCTAATGATCTTTTGTTGATCCTAAGTGGCATCAAAGGTTCTACATGGGAGGAGGGTGAATAGACCTGCCAAAACTTTTCACTTAAGCTTTACAGCCCCTTCAAAATGCCATTGTTTGAGTTTTATACTCATGTTTTTAAATCATCTCCCTGCCTTGGAAGCTGGAAAATACCTCTCAAGAAATACCCTTCGCATTTCATTCCATGTGGTAATCATGCCAGACCGTAGATAATAAAGTCACTCCTTTGCCGAATCCGCCAATGAAAAAGGAAAGGCAATGAGCTTGATGTTTTCTTCTGAAATGCTAACTGGTTTCATACTAGAACACACGACATGAAATTCCTTCAAGTGTTTATTTGGATCCTCACCCACAAAACCATGAAATATGGGCAAAAGATGAATCATCCCATATTTGAGTTCAAAGTCGGCTTCCAAGTTGGGATATGTGATACACAATGGTTGATTCTCTAAATTAGGAGCAGCTAACTCCTTCAATGTTCTATGATTATGTGTCATTTCAATAGTTTTGGGTTGATGAGGAGTTTCAAAATTCGGAGGAGGATTTTCAAACTCGAGCTTGGGTGGTGAATTGATTTGAGATATAGGTGGAAGTGGTGGTAATAATGGTAGCGGTGTATTCAAGTTAATCCGAATTTGCTCAAGTCTCAACCTCAAGTCCTCCGATGACATAAAATCTGAAAATAACAAGAAAACAAACTAAGATAAATAACAAAAAGAAGTAAGTAAAGTAAAATGAAAAACTGAAACAAATAATAAATCAATTAGACGCTTGGTACCCGGCAACGGCGCCAAAAACTTGGTCAGTTGTCGTAAGCCTATCAAATTTAAACTTTACTTCAATAAATATTTAATGAATATAGTGCGAGTAAGAGTCGATTCCATTAGGATCAAGGCTAATTGATTTACTATCGACTCAACTAACTAAGAATTTTAACTTCAAAATTACTAACCTAAAACCAAGACTTCAACAAGCAAACTCTAAAAATAAACAACAAATGTTTGGGGGGTTGAGTTGATTAACTAAGTCACATAAATTAAAACTAATTAAAATATAAATCAAGTCACAGAAATTAAAACTAATTAAAATATAAATCAATCAAAATCAAAACAACAATCAATAATCGATTAAAGTAGGTTGAGGTTTCATTCGCCGTCACTAGAAAATGAGTTCTAATTTTATATCAATATTATGAACAATTTGCCAATGAAATTATCAATCGTAGGTAATAACAAGTTCTACTACCTCAATCTTTCCTTAGTTTCTTGTTAGATAGAACAAATTGTCTATCTAATTCTCTACCCACCAAATTAGGTTATGTTTTCCATTGTAATTAACAAAAATATCCCATAATCATTAATCACAATTTGCTACACATGATTTGAAATTTAAGACAATTACGGATCTAAAATCTCTAATCTAGTTGTAGGAAATTCTCAAACCCGATTTGGTTGCGCACCCAAACAAAGCAAGAAAATACCCATAAGACATTAAGTATAGAAAAACATAAACAACCTCAATTAGCAAATTGATTAATAATATCAAACATTCAATTACAAAAACTCATGTCTAAGACTTTGAAATCAACCTCAACCAATAAAGAAGTATAGCCTAACATGATAAGAAATGACAAGAGAATAAAAATTAGCAACATTGGGAATCAAAGAAACTTATTGGTTGAAGAAGATAGTTGAGGTTGATGGTAGATTATGGATGTCTCATCCTCCAAGCCTCTTCCACTTTTTCTTCCTTGAAGCTCCAAAAACCCTAAGAGTGCTTTCAAAATGTGAATGAATGTAGAGAGTGAGTGAATCTGAAAAATTGATGTTTGTGTTGAGATGATAGTACCCTTTTATAAAGTGTGAGATGGTGATGTGATTTGGTGTAAAGTGTGTAAGATGTGTTGTGTATTTTGTGTAAAGTGAGGAAGGTGTATTGTGTATTTGGTATAAAGTGTGTAAGGTGTATTGTATGATACATGTATCTAGTGTATATATATCACAAACATGTGCCTAAAGGTGTAAAAGATTGCCACTTGTCACCATTCCAACCAAAAGCATCAGTTTTGTCACATGGATAGCGCCTAAGCGCTATAATATGGCGCTATAATATGGCGCCTAGGCGCCAGATTTCTCGAAGAGGGCAGTAAGCACGGCGCTTAGACGCCGAAAACAGGGCCCCTAGGCGCTGATGCTACTGTTTTCTTCTTCTCCAAAATGGCTGTATGACACTGTGTATCCCTTTTCAACTGATTGTTGACCTATTTATATGCTGAATTAGCCTTTAGTGTCTTCATAAAATTATAGCCCTATCTGTTAGCTCTCTGTAGCCACTTGAATCAGATCAATATCACATTTGTGGAGAGAGTTATGCCAGATATACAAAGACTGCCATATCTAGAAGTTTTAGTGCATGTTTGACTCTGTAACCGAATTTTACTCTTTGAAATCAATTAAATTGGGAAACGTTGCCAACATGAAAGTTGTAGATACATCTCGTATCTGTCCAATAAGATAATAATCAGATCAATTGAGGTTTGGATCAGACTTTTATGCCTAAAATACAAACACTGCCGCAGTGGAACCGTGTCAATTTGGCCCATGAATGTTTCTTTCAACTTCGTTTTGGCTCATTTTCGATCTTTTCATTCTCAAACTCCTATCACACACAAAACATTAATAAAAACCTATTATTAACAAGAACAAAATAAATAATACATAGAAGAATTGATACAAATAAATATAGAAATATGCACTTATCACTTCTTGGCTATCGCAATGAATGCATATTATTGGCACCTATTTTGGCCATATTGGAACATCTTCTACAAAATGTCTTAACCATTCCACTTCTTCTCCAACCTTATCTAAAGCTATAAACTCGGATTCCATAGTAGAATGAGTTATACATGTCTGTTTAGAAGATTTCCATGAGATAGCACCACCACCAAAAGTAAATATATAGCCACTAGTTGACTTAAATTCATCAGTGTCTAAAATCCAATTCGCATCACTATATCCTTCAATAACTGAAGGATATTTTCCATAGTGTAATGCATACTCCTTAGTTCTTTTTAAGTATCATAGTACTCTAAGTAATGCACTCTAGTGGTCATTACTTGGGTTACTTGTAAATCTATTTAGCTTACTTATAGCGTAAGCTATGTCTGGCCTCGTACAATTCATTAAATACATTAGGCATTCAATGATTTGGGAATATTCTAACTGTTGTTTTCCATTTCCAGTATTCTTGTGAAGAATAATATGTGGTAGAAATGGATTATTTGTCTCTTTAATACCATGGGACTTAAATCTCTCAATTACTTTATCAACATAATGTGATTAAGATAAAGATATCCCATTAGGTGTTCTAGAGATCTTCATTCCCAAGATCACATCAACTTCACCCATATCTTTCATGTCAAAATTATTGGTGAGCATTTTCTTTGTCTTATTGATGACTTTTATTTTAGTTCCTAATATGAGCATGTCATCTACATAAAGACATATAAGTACATATTCTTCTTCAAATTTCTTGAAGTAGATACATTTATCACACTCATTTATGGTGAACCCGTTTCTTTTCATAATACTGTCAAATTTTCTGTGCCATTGTTTAGGGACTTGTTTTAACCTATAAAGAGATTTAACAAGTCTACGCACTTTGTGTTTTTGTCCTTTTACTTTGAAGTCATTATGTTGCTCCATGTAAATTTCTTCATCCAGATAACCATTTAAAAATACAGTTTTTACATCCATCTAATGTATGTGCAAATGAACAAAGCTGCTATGGCTATTAAGATCCGGATTGACGTAATCCTTATTACCAGTGAATAAGTGTCAAAATAGTCAACACCTTTCTTTTGACGATATCCCTTGGTAACAAGTCTAGCCTTGTATTTATCAATTGAACCGTCTGCCTTTAACTTTTTCTTAAAAATTCATTTGCATCTAATTGGTTTAGTTCCCGAAGGAATTTCAACCAATTGTCAGGTATTATTACCTAGAATAGATTCTATTTCACTCTTTATAGCTTCCTTCCAGAATAGAGCTTCTGGACTAGCCATAGCCTCATTAAAGGTTTGAGGTTCATTTTCAATCATATATGTCATAAAATTTGGGTCAAAAGATTTAGCTACTTTAGCTCTCTTACTCATTCTATGTTCAGATTTTATGTCATTCTTAAACGCAGCTTCATGCATTCTCTTTTTAGTATTCTTTTAAATATCTTCTTTATAGGGGAACGCATCTTCAAAGAATTCAGCATCTCTAGATTCAATGATTGTGTTCATATGAATGTCACTTATATCAAATTTATGTACCAAAAATCTATATGCACTACTATTTATTGCATATCTAACAAAAGTACAATCAATAGTTTTAGGACCTAACTTGACATTTTTAGAAAGTGGTATAGCTACTTTAACTAGACACCCCACACTTTTAAGTATTTGTAAGAAGGCATTCTATATTTTCATATTTCATAAGGTATTAATCTAGTTTTCTTGTGAGAAACTCTATTTAAAATAAAGTTAGCTGGAAGAACAGCTTCTCCCACAAGTTCTAAGGTAATCCAGAACTAATAAGCTAGCATTAACCATGTCCTTAAGAGTTCTATTCTTTCTCTCAATAATTCCATTCTGCTGAGGCGTATATGGAGCTGTAGTTTGGTGAATAATTCCAAACTTAGCACATATCTCACCCAAGATGATAAGTCATATTCTCCACCTCTGTCGGATCTTAATACCTTAATCATCCCATTAAGTTGATTTTTAACTTTATTTTTATAAGTGACAAAGCGTCCAAAGCCTCATCTTTACTACTTAGTAAATATACATGGTAATATCTAGTGTGATCATCAATGAATGTAATAAAATATTTTTTACCACCTCAGCTTTGAACTAACTTTAGATCACATATATCACTATGTATCAAGTTTAGAGATTTGCTACTTCTTTCAGCTGCACTAAAAGGTTTCTTAGCAAATTTAGCTTCAACACAAATTTCACATTTGTGTTTTTTATCAGTATCAAGTTTAGGTATAAGGCCTAAATCTGTCAGCTTTCTCAGAGAAGCTCGATTAACATGACCTAGTCTACAACGTCATAAAGAAAAAGACTCAAGCAAGTAAACAGAAGATAAACTTTTATTTTTTTTCAAAAGTTTTGAGTACAGCCATTACATTCATCTTAAATAGCCCTTTGACTATATATCCCTTTTCTACAAATTGACCATTTTTGTTCAGTTCAAATTTGTCGAATTCAAATACTAGTCTAAACCCACTTTTGACACGTAATAAACCAGATGCCAAATTCTTTCGGATATATGGAACATATAGTACATCAACTAGGGTCAGCTCCTTGCCTGATGTCATCTTCAATCCCACATTGCCCTATTCGACTATGTTGGAAATTGATGAGTAGCCCATAGACAGTTTCCTTCCATTGATCAAAATGTATGTGGAGAACATATCTTTGTCCGAGCAAATATGGTGTGTACTTCCTATGTCAACCCACTATTCCTCGGGTTATCCACCAAGTTGGCTTCAAACACAATAGCCGAGAGCATTAGGTCCGACTTGTCTACTAGCACTGTCTTATCTTCAGTCACATTAGCCTAGTTCCGATTGCCCTTCTTCGGAAGTCAACAATCCTTCGTCTTGTGGTTCGGCTTGCCACAGTTGTAGCAATTACCCTTGAACCGCTTTGCATCATTGTCTTTGGACAAGCCAAGATGTTTCCTCTTATTGCCCTTCTTGGCTTTGGAGTCCTCTACCATGTTGGCTTTGGCCACCATCTGGTTAGCATGAACCTTCTTTTCTGCAACACTGTTATCTTTCTCAATTCGAAGATGAACAATCAGATCCTCCATTGTTATCTCTTTGCATTTATGCTTGAGATAGTTCTTGAAATCTTTCCATAATGGAGGTAGCTTCTCAATTAGAGCAGCAACTTGGAAAGATTCGATCAGCATCATCCGCTCAGCTAGTATATCATGTAGGGATGATCTGCATCTCTTGTACCTGTCTGATAACAGATTTGGTATCAACCATTTTGAAGTCAAGAAATTTGCCAATGATAAATTTCTTTGTGTCGACATCTTCCGTCTTGTACTTCTTGTCAAGAGAATTCCACAGCTCTTTTGCTGTTTAGACTGAACAATACACATTATATAATGTGTTGTCTAGTCCATTGAGCACATAATTCCTGCATAGGAAGTCGTGGTGACACCATGCATCAAGGGCAGCTTGTTTCTGGGGATCTCTCTCTTCCTCCGGAACGGTAAGAGCATCTTCCATCAAAAACCTTACCAGGTTCGTGGTGGTGAGATAGAACAACATCTTTTACTGCCATCTCTTGAAATCAACTCCGGTAAATTTCTCCAGTTTCTCATGCTGGGAAGCTAGAGGCATGATCACCGAATTGGAGCTAGCAGTTGTTCCATTAGTTGGCACTTCAGTAATAGCCATTAGAAATTTTTTCTTAAGATTGTTGGTTGTATTGTATCGAAAGGAGATTTTATTTCATCTAAAGTGAGGTAAGCATGAAGCTAATCTCCTTAAGACAGATTTCATCCCATACACGGTGCTATAGGAACTTGGACGTTTGTCTCCCAAGATACAACACTTCTTTTCTAAAATTAGTACAGTACTATACTAATTTTATCGATCGAATCAAAATTTCGATTGTATACTTCTCAAAAGAGAATAAGAATACTAAAATATCATAATATAATGTAGTAGGAGAGAAAATAGAGAAATTAATTGAATCTGAATTGATTTGGTGTGTAGGAAAAATGGAATGAGAAAGGGGTATATTTATAGATTTCTAGGTGTCTAATCATGATTGGTCATGTCTCTTAATTAGAATCAATTTGAATTATTGGATTGCATCCCTTAAGATATGGTTGCGATCTAGTGGTTCACACTGCATCCCTTCATGAAGGTTTATAACCCTTACCATGTACTCCTTACTTATGAATAGATGTGTTTATTCATCGTATCCCATCAATGTTAATGAACAATCACAACTCTTCATGTGTACCCTTGTGACCGTTCATATTATTAGACACCTTTTCAAGTTTCAAATTTTTTTATAAGTTGGAAATACCTTTTCAAACTTCAAAGTTTTTCATTAAATTGGAGATTTTTCCAATTCACCTCATTTATTCCAACAGGTTTTACAATAAAATTGAAAATATGTTTTTAGATAATTATTTTCAGATACGAAATTTATAGAGTTAAGAATGAATTATATTTGGCTTATTATTTTTAAAATATATGTATACAATATTAAATAATTTGATAATGGGGCCCAAACTAAATATTTTATATAAGTTAGATATTTTAGTAGAATAAATTTTAGGTGGTGGATTAATGATATGGTTGCCAAGAAAAATATGGTAAAGAGAGTTAGTATGTAGTTGTGGATTTTATATTAATAATGTAGATAGTAATAAAAATATATTAATGAGAGTTAGTGAGTAGTTTTAGGTCCTACTGTGTAAGATTGGAAAAACATGAGTTAATTGAAAGAAAAGATTAATTGATATTGTGTAAAAATAAATTTAAAAATGAGGAGAATAGAGTTGGAAAGTTTTTTAAGTATAAAAATGAAAAGATAAAATAGATTATTTCTAATAATGATGTAAAACAAATATGATTTATTATTTAAAATAATAAAATGTGAAAAAATTCCACTGAAATGAAAACAGAATAGGCCTTAGATTTTAAGGAAGTAAGAACTTCTAAAGTTATGAGAGCACAATAATTTTTACATATTCAACGAAGGTCTAAGCCTATGAGCTTAGGTAGCCTCTAGTTGACCTCTTAGATATAATTCCTGGGCCTATAATATAACGAAGCAAGTTATATAACCCTCCACTCTTGATTTTTAAAAAGTTATTCTTGAGTAAGTCCTTTGGAAATTTGGGCTTTCTTGCCTCCTCAAGTACCATAAAGACTTGTTTTAGAAGGTCCACAAGCATATTGAAGAGGTGTCAGCATTCTTTATTAACCATGGGCTCCCAAGTATATCATTTTCATGGAACTTCTATCTCATTCTCTCATGCTAACCAAAACTTCTCACCTTTTTGTGTTTGGATTTTTTTTTTCTTTGAGTTCTTTCTTGGGAGGTACACAATATTGGTAGAAGGTGGTGAGAATAGAGGCGGTGGTGCAGTGCAGGGGAGCGGCGTGCCACCATCGCATCAAGTTCTCAGACCACCAGGTTGCGCGATAGTCTCGATTTGAGGCTAACTAGTTGCGGCAGGTCGAACTTGTCGCTCAACCTACATATCACCTTGTGCAGGTTGAGTCGGCTTGACTTGCACAATGGGGGTGAGGGGAGTCGTTGATGGCTCCCCTACCCTAAGTCTGAACCCATAGTCTCAACTTGATTTCTACCAGGTCGAGATACGATCTTAACCTAGTAACCATAGGTAGGTCGAGCTCGTGGCTCAACCTGTCCCTCGAGTTAACTTGGTGGCGACAATGTTGTGAGGTCGGGTCATGTAGAGGAGTCGGTACACTTCCTTCTCGCGTACCTCATCATCATGAAGTAGGTGGTAGTCCTACTTCCTTAGAAATAAGCACGGACTATCGATGTGGATATTTTCTTGTGAATTTTTTAATTTTGATATGGATAATATGTCTATCGTAAGACTTTTGTCCTATTGATAAAGTTGAGGTTTCAATACTATAGAGATTTTGGGTTCGAATTTCACCTAATGTGAAAGTATTTATATAGTTTCTTTATATTAAATGTAGTAGAATTTATAAAATTATTGATTATACTTAACTAATCTTTTATATACGTAGTTATAATGATGTAATAGATTGCTACCTTTTAAAAGAAAAATGTCTTTGATGGACTTGATTAGGTTTGAAATTTGATTCAAATCACAAAAAATTGTTAAAAATTTCAGTATTGGGGTTTTTAGCCAAGGCACCACACCCAACTTGTATAAACATCTTTGAGCAAAGCAAGGCGATGGATTTAGTCTTGGTAATTATTATTTCAGAACCTAAGTTAGTTTACTTAACATCAAATAAACTAAACAAGGAATTTAATAGTGCCTAAGCCAGTGTATTAAGCAAATTCCCTTTGATACTTAATTTGATTGATATATTTTTAAGTGATAAAAGGTTGAGGTTTTTAAGATTAATCATAAGTTCCAATACAACTAAGTTCATTAAACTCCACTCAACTAACCAATAAAATGATTCAATAAAATAAATATAAAAAAATAAATAATATTACTCAAAATAAAATTGTCATCAGTTCATACAAACTCTTATGAACTTAATTTATAAAACATAATAAATCAAATTTAAATACATTCCATAAGTTTAAAACTTCAATTCGGTCCACCGCAACAATGAGTAGCAAAAGGCAGGAGTCGGAAACTTGGGATCCCACACTTATATTTTTGTTCTATTATACTATTTATGATATAGTTATTTTTTTCATTAACTTGAAAACTATCAAATTGTCATTTCATATATTATATATATTCAAACTATCTTATTAATATAATGTATATATATATATATATATCATCCAATTATCTTATTAATCTAAAAATAATATACAATAATATAATATAATAATATGACACCACTAACAAAATAAGTTGTGACATCTGCTTCCTAACTAAAATCAAATATATATCACAATTTTTCATATAGTTTCAAATAGAAAATATTCTCTTATTTTTTGCGAAAATATCAGAACTGAAATTGAACTAATTCCAAACAAAGCCTTCTATTTTTGGCCTATTATACTAATTAGAGATATAGTTATTTTTCCATTAACGTGAAAACTATCAAATTGTCATTTTATATAAAAAAATAATATATAGTTCTTGGATACCGTACAATGTACAACGATTAGTTATTATTATTATTATTATTATTATAACTTTTTTGATAAAAATCTAAGTTGGAAAAAATTATTGAAATAAGCCACTAAGGTCAATTTATAAGGATACTATACTAATGAGTCATACTAGTTCTTCCTTTAGATGTTACAACTTTTCCTCACTTTCGCCAGTTATTAATTTTTTATTTTTTTAGTATTTTTTTGTATAGATAAAAAGGTGGAGGAAGGGTGGACAGTAGATTATGGGAGTTTTTCCTTATTGTAAAATGTTTATAGTTTATATATCTTTTGTAGAGCTTAGCTTTTAGTTGATTTTTTTTTAGAGATCACTCATAATATTTTTGTAAAGGAGAATTATTTTTTATTTCATTTCAGAGTCTTGTTTTGGATTAAAATAATGTGTACTACTTTTTAAGTGAAATAGGGATTATTCAATCCTCCAATTCTTACAGGGTGTTTTTTTCTTTAAAAAAGAACAAGCTATAATTGCGTTATAAAAAATAAATTTATTATCATAATTCTACTTAAATACTAATCAAATCAAACCCTTTCATTACATAGATCATTAATTTACAGACTAATATCACAAATAAATTCAAAACCTTTTTTTTATAGGAAATGAGGAACCAAACCAATTGGACTAACAATAGTATAATATTAGTCTCACTTTGGTTGGTCACTACAAAAGAAATATGGTGCTGACATAGTAATGTAAATGTAAAAGATTATTACAACAAGCGAATTTCCTAAGAAATAAACCTAATTACTAAACCAACTAATCAATTCTTTCAGTTTAAACTAGTATATACATATATAATATATATATATATATATATGAATAATTAAAAATATTTTTATTTTCCGTACACATTTGTGAATCCGTCAAGTAATGCATTGTACTTTTGAGGTGAAATATTTTGTACACATATTATACTTAAAATTCATATAATATATGATGAATAATATTTTATTTTAAAAAATATTTATAATATTTAGATGTAATATAAAAATTATTAAAAAAATATTTATAAGTATTAATGAAATATCATATAAATAGAAAATAAAAATTCTAATAATTTATGAATATGTTAATTATTATTAAATAATTATCTTTAAATTATATTGTAATTATAAATTAAATAATATAAAAATACATATAAAATAATTTTTATATAATTCAAAAATAAATATAAACAAAACTCATATAAAATAATATTAAAATAAATTATATTTTTGTTATCAAATAATTTTTTTGCATTCATATTTTATTCATACATTACGTCACGAATTCATATATTAATTGTTTTAATATTTTTTAATAAATTTTTTTATCATATTCAAATAAAAATTTATAATATAGTCTTATACATTAAATATAAAAAAAAATCATTTCGTATTTAATTAACTAGTCAAATTCAAGGTGAGGCGATTTATCTATTTAAAAAAAAATAAAAAATAGAAGAAAGAAAGAAACCCAGGTCAGGCTCAGCCCTCGGACCCAGGATTTTCTTTTTCGATTGTAAAAGGAAACCAAATTCGCCATTAATGTATCAATAGTCGATCCTCACAGAGTTAACACAAAAAGATAACTGCGAGAGTTGAGAAATGAGGAGATCCGACCATTACTGCGTTGTCCTGTTTCTCACATTTATCAACTTTTTCTTCCTGCACGCCTATGGTGAGTGGTATTCCCGCTTCTAATTCTTGTTCAGTTAGGTTTATGCATCACTGTCCCTTGAATCACTGCCACTTCTCTGGAATTTGCTTTGTTCCATTTTTAGAGAACTTAATTTGACGTAGGGGAGAAAGAAAAGAAAAAAAACAATAGAAAACCCTTATGAGTTGCTACTTTTGTGGCAAATTGTTGCTAGCGTAACTTTGTTATCGAAATTTAGAATTGTTCAAATTTTATTTGATTTAGAAAGATTATCTGACTGCTGTATTTAAAGAAATAGAATCAAAATTTTCTTTTGGGCTTTTTTTTCTCTTTTATTTTGTTTATCTGCTTATTTATATGTTTAGCTTGTGCATGTGTGTGGTGGGTTGTTGAGCTTTGTAGCAGTTAAGTTTTGAGTGAACTGTGAACGAGACCTTTCTGTTCATTAATCTCAGTATAATGAAATTTGGGATGGTGTTATACAATGAATGAAGTGATAGTTCCATGATTAATCATAGGCCCGCGTAGCTGTTATTGTGTTTGGTTGGCTGAGAAGTAGTGTTCTTACCTTTAACATTACTGCACTGACATTTCTAGTGATTGAAATAAAAAATATAATAATAAATAGGAAATATTCTGCAATATACAGTTTGTCTTGAACTACAGCCAGAACAATCTTGTTTACCTTTCTGTTTTGTTTTTGTACTCAAGTTGTTCTCGAAGTGTATTCACACATATAATATTACCAGATTAAAGATATATAAATGATAGTATTGTGAAACAATTCGAAATAGGCATTCACAACTTGCTGTATGTGCTTGCAAAAAAAGGATTTTGCCTAAACATATTTGTCTAATGTCATTTAAATGGTCAGCAAACTTGATATCCTCTAGAGTTTCCACTTACTGCCTATCTGAATGGATTATGCTACTCTTCTATATGAGAGTTTAGTCAATGGAATCAATCTTTCACTTGGTTTTGAAGAGAGCATATGCACTTCTTGTTAAACCAGTGAGACTGAAACGGATAGAATACCTAGGTCTGTAAGGTTATTAACTTCCGTAATCAGTATTGAAAAATTATATCATATAAGACTGCAAGGATGATAAAAAGAATTGAAACTAAGCATGTATTTCTGCATGGGATGTTACCAGATGTGCACTATAGTTTTATATAAATTCAGGTTTAATTTTTTACCCAAGAGTTTCTGAAAGCTCATTTGAGTTTTCAATATGCTATAAGTATGTTTCAAAAAGATTTGATGAAAACTTGAAAAGTGGCCCGTTATATTCTAATTTGCACCACATCTTCAATTTAACTTGTTTGTCATCTTTGTAACCGGGAAGAGTTCAGATATAACTCATAAGGGGCACATTCTTCATGGCTTTGGGCGAGAAGCTTAACAAAGGTAATGCAAGATGGTTGCAAGGGAAGTAATGCAGGTCCATCCAATGCTAATACACTTTTGATTCATACACTGTAAAAATCCATATGCATCAAATTTAGACATCACATGTGGATAAAGATCCTTTTTTCTCAAGGCAAGCACAGAATACCAGCATAGGAAGGCTAATCAGTCCTGAACCCAAGAACTAAGGGACAGACACTTATTGAGATCTTTCAATTCCTACGACGCATCAACTTTAGCAGTAGGAAATCGAAACTCCTGAGGTTTTGTTTCCTCTCTTCCGAAATAAATGAGATGAGATTAGGGAGGTGATGCGCGTGTGGTTTAGAGAGGAATTTATATGAAAAGCTGCATTTTTTATGACGTTTTAGCTGTCAGAGAATATATCTAGAAGATTAAGAATCTAAAGGGAATATGGGTTTAAAGAGAAGAGTGAATGCGAGACCGAAAACAAAATTATACATCAGTAGCTGTCTATCATTCAGCTCTATAGAAATGTACATCAGACATATCTGAAAATGAAATAATTTTAAGTTTCATTTCAAAACAGAGAGAAATCAACCATATCCATAGAGTACACCAGTCCCCAATATGATTTTTGTCTATCATCTTGACTTCTCCTTTGGATCTGCTAAGCACATCCAATCCACTCTAAGCTATTGTAAGCACAAAATGTTGCCTAAAATGTACTATTGGCAGCAGAAAACCAAAAATAACTTCACCTTGGATAAACATCTTCAATCTTCTATAAACAGCAGGACCCTAAATTATGATCAAACAAACTGTAGCATAAGCTTCACTAATAGATAATTTGTGATCCAAAGTGGCTGTGCATGCAACAAAAGCGACTTCTTAAAATGGCTTACTCTTAGGTTTTAGGTATTACTCTCCCTGACTGTAAGATGCCTTTTGTTGGTGAAAAGAAAAGCAACCTTGGTGATCTCTACCATGATGTCTCCATCTCTCTCTCTCCTATTTTTATTTTTTATTTTTTATTTTGTTTTTGAAGTTTAGATAGGTCTATGCACCTTGAATAAGGATATAAATAGAAACATGTGTGAGAAAAATTCTGTTTGAATAGAATAAAAAAATCTGGAATTCTTAGTTATTTGTTAGGGCCAAAGCTGTCAAAAGCTCATTAATTGTGTAGAAATGCATCATTGATTTATAATACTTTGAAAAAAATGCAGGTAAAACAAGTGAAGTTTGCATTTCTCCAGGTGGTCGATTCCCCCCATTTTCAAATGAAGGGAAACCCCCCAAGAAAGCAAGCAAAGGCCCCAGAGATCTGACACTTTGCAGGGTTTTTCGCAAAAGGACCTGCTGTGATGTAACTCAGACGCATCCTGCTCTGTTATCCATCAGGAGACTTGCTTCATCTGGAGAAGCAAGCCAAGAGTGCTTGCAGTTATGGGAACTCTTGGAATGTTCTATTTGTGATCCACGGGTGGGTGTACAGCGAGGACCTCCCCGTGTATGTGCCTCCTTGTGTGATAAAGTTTATGAAGCATGCTCTACAGCATACTTCGCAATGGATGCAAAGACGCAGGTTTTTTGTACTTTTAATTCTTTACAATTTTAGGGCTTGCTCATATTTTGATCCATCATAAACTCAGATGCTCTAGTATTCTTTAGCGCACTGTGCAGTACATTGTGTTGGAAGTCATAGTAAACAACGTAGATTTATTTGCCCGATGGTATATTGCTGGATTGAAATGGGCCTTAAATAGTAGTATTTAGTTTTTAAACATTTTGCCATGAATCACCTTATCAATTTTCGGCCAATTTGCTGATTGGACAATCATGTATCAGGTTCTAGCGCCATGTGGACTAGGTGACTTTGTTTGTGGTAGAGCTTCTGAGTGGGTATCTAATGGAACTGAGCTCTGCAACGCCGCAGGTTTCTCTGTCACGTCATTTGATGATCCTGAAGCAGCGTCATGCTATGGTGGGAAGGGTAGTCTAGATCATATTGCAAATTCGTGGAAAACTTCACATTCTGAGATTTTACCTGGAGAACAGAATACTCAAGTCCTCAAAGATTTTAGGCAATGGATTGCTGATATGCCCTTCAATGAAAGAGTTTCTTGGGCTGTTGGAGGGATGGTTCTTACAGCTGGACTTCTGTTTGCAAGGTCAGACAATTTTTTACATGGAATTGTTTTTGTGTGTGGGATCCCAGAAAGGAGATATGGGAAAAGAGACGGGCAGGAAGTTTGGCGTGGGTTTGACTAATTGTTGGAAGTTGAGCCTACATGCCTCTTAATCCAAGCCATGGTTATCTGTTCTGCATATATCTTAGATTCATGTTTCTTCGTCCTTGATGCATATCATTTGGACTCGTAAATTCTAATAAATGTTATAAGTTAGCCTGGAATCTAGCCCAAGTAGTTGAGACATCAGAGGAAATTCTGAAAGACTGAAACATCTGCAAATCATGAGTGGACTTTCCTTTTGAAAAAAATATCTGAAAAAGCTTACTGTTTTGAAAGCATTTTCACTCTCTTCCATTAGATCAAATTAAACTATGTTCATTTTTTTATTTTATTTTTTGTAGGGGGGTGGGGGGTTGGGAGGGGGAAATGGAAGAGGTTGGTGTTATTCTGGTATTATCTTTTACAATTCTGTTTGAAGAACTGAGCACAAAGCATATGCTAGTGTATTGATCATAATTTCATTTATTTTCTTAAATTGGTGCACCAAGTTATATGAAAATTATTTCTGTAAATAACTCATTTTTCCTTCTAAGTCATGTTGACAAGTGGAAGGTGAGTTATCTTCGATAAAGATATTCTGTGGCTTATTCTACTAGTTCAATGGATGATGCAGTAAAAGGAAAACCCATAACCAACGTCAGAAGCAAGCAGCTATCCAGCGCACTGCAAGGAAACTGGGAACCAAGATAAACTCCGCATCTCCTGTTAGTCAAGGAAACAGAAAGGGGATTGGAAGATGAGTGCCGGCCTATCTGTAAATACTTTTCCTTGTTAATTTACGGGTAAGTCATGCAACTAATTATGTAAAATGCTCACTTTTTCATGCCTTCCTTTTCATTGCAAATTTTCTACGTACTTCACTTATGCCCATAGTTTCAAACCTTCAATATTGTGGATTGGTATTACCCTGTATTAGTCACCTTCCATATTGCATAAATGTTGACCATGAGATCTGGAAACATCTTTTACTTTTGGAATTTGAAATTGCTTTGTCAGTAATCAACTCGCAGTTGTTCCTTTTAAATTGCAATATGCTGTATTAAGTTAGCAAAAACACTTGAATTATTGATGCATTGAACTCACCTTAAAACCCCAGGCTCAACATTGATGATCACTTGAAATATATAGGTTTATCTGTTAGAGGGGCAATGTTTGAAAAGGACTTCCATGTCAGTCTTGAGAAACACTATATATATCACTCATTCTTATTATAGATTAGTTCACTTGTCTTTTTGAACTTTTCAACAGGACAGTTCTACCAACTCACATCATCAGTTCTCTTGCTCTACTTTAGGATTTTGATGACCTAGAGGTTGCCGCCTTTTCTTTTGGTTACAAAGTAATCGTATTCTGGAGCAGTTTGGCATGACATGGAGCTATGTTGCCCTAACAACAAGATATACTTTTTGAACAGCCAAACTTTTTGCTGGATTTGTAACGATCAAATTGGCCTGTAAAGATGTTGGTGTAATACTACTGAGCTGTGTTCAGCTAAATAATGTTTCATTTCCTTCGTAAACAAGTGTGATTGAGTTACAATACATCTACTTGTTTTTGCTTTCTCCCTTAACAGAACTTGATAGAAACACAGTTGAGGTACAATGAAGAGGATTCGACAAGATCTATGTTTTGAAAAAGAGGATTCGACAAGATCTATGAACTTCTCATGTCTTTATTATCATGTTTCTTATTCAAACAGATGGGGAGACATCAGGTAAGGTCACTTGATGTTCTAAGCACATAACCTTCGTCAAAAATTGTTAACCTGTTCTTTTAACTCCATCCTCTATATTAAGGCATGTATTTTATGGTCATTGATTCTCGTTTCGACCAAAATGGAGTCACATTTATAGGGATAAATTTTCTACTCTGGAATGCAATTTCTTCTTGTCCATAATATCTGATGTGCACTAACTTGTATATCATCTCCTCCATCCACAAACGGATGTTCATTTGGTGTTGTTGACTTAACTATTTTTTCTTTAATAACTAGGAACTGATGAATAATTTAGTTAATTATCTGATATGCATTGTGAATAATAGAATTTTTTTTTGTGTTTGGAGAGGATTCAAGGGATTCGTATTTGTAGAGGGGTAAATTACACCGCCTTTTCCTAAGGTTAGATCTAATTACACATGTTAGATTGTTTTGTATATATTTTAATGATAATTGGGTTGAATGTATAGGATCATCAAAATTATTTTAATCTATTGCTTATTAGGAAATATATGTAAGAACTATTTTTAAATTATTAGAGCAGCCCAAGGAAGTTCATCTCAAAAGAACAGATTAGTACAACTGAGCAGAGCAGATCAATTCATATCAGAGCCGAGGAGTAAAAATAGTGCAGAGCAGATCAGTTCACATAAGAGCAGCGGAGTAAATATAGTGCAGAATAGAGGAGTGAACACTATTTCTAGGTTTTAAAATTATAAATGCGGGTTTTGATTTTTTATTTTCAAATTCGTCTCGCCGCGAACCCTTTTCGTTTAATTTTTTTATTTATTTCTTATTTTAATATATATTTATGTAATATTATTTTTCAAAAAATATAATTTTAGAAAAAATTTAGTGGTGTTTTTTTTTTAATATTTTTAAAATTATAAAACGAATCTAACGAGTTTAACGGGTCTAACTCGGACCAGGGGAGTAGGGGACAAATCTCGATTAGGATCAGGATCCTTAAAAAATTTAATAAAACAAATCTCGTATTTTGACAAACTCACGTCAAATTAGTGTCGTTGTCATCTCCAAATTGATTTATTACATGAAGACCCTACACTGCCTCCTTTAGAATGAAGTAATGAAATTATACAAGGGATATCCTTAATTTGATAAATCACGTTAACACCATGAAAACCTACAAATATTTGATCGAGGGTAAATAAGAAGCTTTAATACAATTTTTGGTTGACATTATTAATTTCTATTAAACAACCAAGGCAAGGGCTAAGTGTTGGATGGAACTCACCGTTAATGGAGGTTTTGGTATTTTTTCAAACTTGCGAGGAGGTATGTGTAATTAGACCTAAGCTGAAGGAATGATAATCCAATTTACCTTTTGTGGAATCCCATTTTCAATGTTCAAAACATGGTTTTGGTTGTATTTTTTTCAAACCCTAGAGGAGATGTGTGTAATTAGACCTCACCTTAGGGGAGGGCACTGTGATTTACCATTTGTGGAATCCATCTTCAATTTTCAAAACAAGGGATTGGATTGCAGGAGAGTTAGGTGGATTAGAGTTAGTTTACAAATGGGTTAAATTCAAGATATTATTAAAATATTCGTGTTCTAATTTTCATCTAGTCGAGGGGCCTTGCATAATCTAGTCTCTATCGGACCCTTGCATTAACTAGTTTAAGCAGGATATTAAGATCACCCAATGATTCAATTCTTTCCTCTCATTCTGTTTATCTCTCATTCGATTTCTCCTTCTATAGGTGTACTACCCAAACTACCTTTTAGTTTCAGAATTGATAACCACAGAAAAGAACAGTCTCATCTTCTTCCACAGGGTAAGGGCATCTGCCCAGTCAAATAACCTTCATATTTCATGGGTTCACAAGGGTTGCACTATTTATCTACATCTACTAATAGCAAAATTCCAGTCCGACTCTGGTGCTTCTAACAGGCAGAAAACAAATTCAGAAGGAAGCTCCAGAAACAGGTGAAATCAAAGAACTTGGAACAGTTTTATAAGAGAATTGTCCAGTGTTATCAGATCAATTTTCTCTTTGGTGAAACAAAGCGCAGAATACTTTCAATTCATCACCACAGCATTAGCCAACACAAATAATGAAAGAAACTCCTGGCAAACACATTAGGTAAGACTTCCATATAGTAGGATCTTCTCTCGAAAATATACCAAAAGATGCATAAATGATTAGTCCGGGCAGACTGAAAAAGCAAACCGTTCAAAGATTTATGTCAGGGACTCAAGTTCGCTGTAATAAACAGTGAGAACTTAAAATCGATTTCATATTCCTTTCTCCATTCATGAATAGCATAGTTTTAATACCTTTGGTTTGACCAATAACAAATTGGATCAGATGTCTAACAAGCAGAACACCAGGCAAAATAAAATCTCGTTGGAAAAATACAAGACGAAGACTCTCTCTTTTGATCAATCCTCCTCCTCAGCCTCATTCTCAGCAATGTTGAAGTATCTCAATTCATAGACACTTCGATCTTTGTTAGAAGCTATCACCCGGAGCCAATCACGCACATTATTCTTCTTTAGATATTTTTTTGTCAGGTACTTCAAATACCTGCACAACATGACCAAGCATATTGACGATTAAAACATAAATGAAGCCAACAAACAAGAAAGAAAAATAAGAAAGAAAAGAAAAAAAAACGTTAGTCAATGTGAACTGCAAACAAGAGCAATGTTATCAAAATAGTTAACATGTAAAGTGTAAACCAAATGCTGGAATACTCCTTTGCATGGTTCCCACAAGAAGCCCACTTCATCCTCCAACTCAAGGGGCCCTAAACCACGGCCAATTTTTAACTATCTCCTCACAAAGAAATCAGCAAGAGGGATGGACAAGAAGGCCAAATAGTTCTCATGAAACCTTCCTGATCACCACAATCTCCAAATAGACATAGGTTCTCAAGAGTGGATAGAAACATTTCAGAATGCACAGACAGACAAATATACTCAATATCTTGATAGAGCTTTCTGCATTTTCAGGAAGATGAAAATATTTAATGTACCACCGACACAGGGATGAGAACCAGTCTGGTAACTACGGGTTCGTACAAGACCAGTTCGAGCCAGGTATCTGAAACTACCAGGTAGTTACTTTCTCAAACAGAACCAACTCACCCTTATAGAGGCATCCAGAATTTTGCATATCCTGATTGGGTAGCAGATGGTTCGATTCAAGTTCAAGGTTTTTCTATTTTATTTTAAATATCAAAAATCCTAGAACAACATTTCTTTCTCCTTCCCTGTTTCTGGGATTTTGACTTCTAGTATTGGTATGTGTTCCACTATACTTCTTAGAATATAATGCAAAATGTGTTATTCCAGTGGGGATTCTGTTCCACATTATGCGTTCTAGAACCACATGCAGGCATTCTGAACAGAATGAAAGCCGACAAAACTATTTGTTCTTTTCAACTTTCCTTTCTACATAGCCCAATAAATTTGGCATTTTTCTGAGTTAAGTAATGAGCACCCAAAACTTCATTTTACACAACCAGTCTAACCAAACTCCTACAAGTGGGGTAATAAATCAAAAAAATGCAGACACACGCTCACCCATCAATACTATGTTATTACAAAATGTTGCATCAATAACATCCGCAGCACATCCTTACCCCCCCAAAAAAAATCCCAGCACATAGCTATTATCTTAATGTAGATGAAATTGTTGGTTTTGGTCTACAGCAATGCCATGCTAAACCTATTTAGGTCTTCAATAGTATATTTTCTGTCAAAATCCTATTCACATTCACTAATCAGTATTTTACAAGATTAAGATGAACTTTTGACAATAATATGAAGCCTATAGGCTGTTTTAGAAAATCAAAATCAGTGGCCTCTTTGACCAGGCATGGAGATCCTTCAAAGTGACTACTAGTGCACTACACACCTCATGTTTATGAATTCAAAAACACAAGCAATATCACACGGAAAAGTCACTTCTGGCGAGCATAACTCCACAACCAACCAATTTGGCATAAAACTAACTAGATTGGCACCCCTTTTATAAAATAAATCCCGAGATTGTGTGAACTTTTCCTTAACTGAACACATAAAAATACAACAGTCCTGTACCTAAATTCAAACCCTTCTTTCTTTCTTTCTTTCTTTTTTTTTTTTCTATCAAGCAACAGATAACAACCATACAGGAAAATGGATAACAATACTAAACCTTTTCTAAACTCAAAAATCTCAACTATTCTCATACATATGCTTCATTCTTCATCAAATATATGCTTGCAAAAAAAACTTAAAGTTACCTTTTGGAGAAGGCGGTGTCGTTGGCGGTGACAGAGATCTTGGTCTTGTCACGGGTGACGGTAACGGAGTCGCCGAGCGCGCCGGCCTTCCCGGCGACCTTGATGCGCTCCTGGAGGAACTTTTCCAGTGAGGCGATGTCCATGATCTTATCCTCCACCGGCTTTGCGCAATCGATCACGAACGCCGACGCCTTCTTCTTCCCACCCTTTTGGGCCCCACCACTCCCAGCTCCTCCTCCTTTACTCATATTTCCTGTCCAATGAATTTTTCCTTCCACCTCCAAAAGAACAACTGAACTTTCAAAAACAATTTCAGCAATGAGATGGTATGCACTGTCCAGAGAGAACAGCAGAGAAAGCGAGCTGACCTGTGTCTGCGAGGAAGATGAAGCAGCGGCGAACGAGAGGAAAAACCAAGAAATTGATCGATTAGGGTTTTTATGGAGTGAGGTTTATGTGGGAATGGGCTGTGCGTGTGTTTGTGGGATGTAATTTGGGCCTCATGTTTCGTTTGGATCTATGATTTCGTTGTTGACATCTAATTTCGGAATTGTAATCCACTGGCGGCTTGTTTGCTTCACGGGATTAGTTGTTAGATACATAATTTTATGTAATTTTTTGTTTGGTTCAAATAATTTCAATCCATTAAAATGGGCAGGCACGGTATGGAATCGTAATGCATCCTAAATAGTAGATCACATAGGTGTGATGCATAATACCATGTCATATTTGCAAGTAATGTATAATTATATATAAATAATAAGTGAATCAGTATTATTTCAACAATGAAAATTCGTTTGATTTACAGATAAATAATTCGCTTACAAGCATCCCAATAATGACACCACAGTCATTATCGTTCCAGTGAATACTATTATAGCATTCACCAATTTCTAACTACACACCTTAAACCCTTGGAAATTTTTAAGTTTT